>JABAJW010017919.1:0-20305 GCA_018855395.1 Arthromyces matolae
TAGCATCTGTTGGGTAGAACGACCATTTTGGGCCACATCTGGACCACATATCACAGATTGAAAGGCACCCATTTACATATATAATCACATCGCCACGAGGGGCCTATGTTCAGGGTTTCCAAACCGCATGGCGTGAGGCGTGTTCACGGAATGTGCCGTGAAGCTATCGAAGTTGCTATGTTCAAATCACGTGATCACTTTAACGACATTGCGATCGAGGAGATCAAGTTCACTCTGAAAGGCAAAATGCGCCACGTTCCTCTGCGTCCCAGCTTCATTTCCTTTGCAGCCACTCCTCATGTTGATGCAAGAAACCGCTTCACTAGTTGTAAGTGGCCGAAACGACGGAGTCCCAGATATATATAATCCCAAGAACAATGTCGATGCTTGCATCATCATCTCTTCGTTCAACGAAACATCCGACAAACGTCACCATCGAAAATGGAAGTAAACTGTAGGTGACCGTGCATTGTCTATAATTTCTTTTCTTACCTCCGTGATCGAAAGGCTCTATGAAGCAAGAGGATAATCGAACTTCCTTATATCCGCAAGTTTCCTCTATCACCACCAATTCAGGCCAATCATGGTCTGGGGGGCTTCCCTCTGCATTTTGGACAATTCCCGATGCATCCAATGATTCTTTTATTTCCCCAAAACTGCCACTGAGTGATGATATTACTGTTTCCTTTTTGTCCTGCGACAAGGCAAGCATCAAGATTCCTTCTGCCTTCGACTACTCATCTTTGTATAGACCTCATTATCTCCTGATCTATCCCCTATATCCTCGGACACAAAAGTGCACGTTCCTCGACCTCCAAACGCGTTTATGCTATTCCGTTCCGACTTGTTAAAACGAAGATGTATACCAGATCATGTTGAGCGCCGCCAGCAGCATCTCAGTCGCGTTGCAGGGCAGTCCTGGAATGCTCTGGGCCCCAAGGAGAAAGCTTTCTGGCAGGAGAAAGCGGCGCAAGTCTTGCTCGAACATCAACTCAAGAATCCCAATTACAAATTCACTCCGGCTCCACGTGGATCGCGTCGTGGTAAAGGGAAAGGTCGACTTGACTCCAACGGTGACGACGTCGACGAAGAGGCGCGGATCAGGCAGATCAGGGAGAAATATGTGATTCCTGGACCAACTGTTGCACCCGCGCGCCGTCGACGTCCAAGACATCAGAACCTTATTCGCGACGCTGATATCACCCTTGCGCATTACAGCACCGTTTCAGAACCATCTCGGAGCCCAGCCTCTTCCATGCCCCCTTCCCCAGTGCCCTTTCCCTCCCCTGAATTCGAGTATAGACAGGAAGCGACATTACCTCCATGTTGGCCACAGCACACTCTCCCGCAGGTTATGCCTCCGAGAAGACCATCTACCTCTCTCGGGTTTGCTACTGCGACCCCTTCCTCAATGCGACCCACTCTGGCTATGGCCACTTCTCGTTCTTCGCCTGCGGCATCGGACTTCGGTGCATACATGGAGAACATGCATCTTGTGTGTAGATTCACCGATATCTTTACTCGTCTTTTTACTGAAATATCTCTTAACAGCCGCCAACAGCTTCTAAAGTCCCGCCAGTATACCCACTCCAGCCAGCAAACGGTGGCTCATTCCTTTGCGACAGCGCTCCCATCCAAGATGAAGTCACCTTCCCGAATTCGAATTCTTCTTTCACATCAACTCCCTCTCCCGAGTCTCTATCAACTCCTGAAACAATGGGATCAGAGTCCTTCCTTGATTCACTTTGCATCAACGACCCATTTACATTCAACCTTCCAATCGCGTCAGCAGAGGATCAGTTTACAGCTCTGCCGAATACGTACTTTGACTATCCTTCGGCTTCACAGGGACCGTGGCCTACTTTCGACGTATCGGCATTCGGTGAAGCATCCTCATTCGCCCATGTTAGGACATACAGCACGTAGTACCTCCTCTTCAGCTTCGCCATCCTTGATTGCGACTATTTCCCTCATCTGTTCATCTCCATTTTTCGTCTAGTTGCACAATATTGTTTCTTATCATCATTATGTAGACTTCGCATTTTGTATCGTATAGTTTTTATCCATCAAACGTCTTCACGACCTTTTTACGATCTTATGACTTTTGTCACTTCCACTAACCAAGTAGTTATCTCACTGCAATACATTACAGCTTTAAAAGGATCTGTTTACAAAGTTTAAAATATACCACGCTCCACCTCTGTGCAGTCGAGAAACATGACCAACGCCTATGAATATTGTATTATGAATTTCAGATCTACGTCTCTATCACTCCGTCCGAAGTCACCCTTCCAATCATCTCCTCCAACTTCTTATCCACAACCTCAAGTGCCTTCCTCACCTCCACATTGTCCGAAATCACAAGCGACGACGGCAAATGATAAAATACCGTCGTACCCCCAATTGAAGTAGAACCTTCTGCTTCTTCTGGATTATGCACGACCATGACCCGT
The DNA here is from genome assembly GCA_018855395.1 of Arthromyces matolae. Lineage (NCBI taxonomy): Eukaryota > Fungi > Basidiomycota > Agaricomycetes > Agaricales > Lyophyllaceae > Arthromyces > Arthromyces matolae. Next base: position 2,454 of record JABAJW010017919.1, read on the forward strand.
GGTGGAATGTTGAAACCCGCTCGGATATCGTGCCGCATGATTGACTCTGCAAAGAGTGGATTTCCTAAGGTGTATACCACTCCTGGAGGTGTGGAGGGAGCTTGGTTAGAATGAAAGGTATTGAGCCATATATGGTGGTTGGTTTCGAAGAAGTATCTGATTTTTTAAGTGGGTGTTTGGTTAAGTATGTCAGCAGATGCCAGAGAAGGATCAATACGCACGCGAAGTCCCCTCCAGCAAGGGCTTCACTAAACACACTCAACAAATCCTGCTTACTCGTCGCGGTGCTCATCCTCTGGTGAAGCGGCCCGACCGCGCTCGCGTTGGCTTTATTGAGCTCCATGTCAAGTCGTGCAGTGACTTCGGCGAAGGATAAGGTCGTGTTAAACGTGACGAGCTGTGCAGTAAAAGAGGTGATTGTTTTCTTCATTGCGAAATATGTATATCAAGATCGTGCTCGAATTTCACTTGCTGAGCTCTGGAGTTGATATTGGGGTTTGGAAACTCGGTTCACGGGCACAAGTTGTCGTTACTTGAACATGCGGGGAGGTCAGCTGCAATTGAGCGCCTTAGGAATTGATTCAAATGACAGACACCGAGTAGATAAATGCAGTTTCAGAGTAATATTCTTCCTAGTCATCGTGTACTTGAGAGATGAAAGATAGGCTGTAAAATTTCAGAAGCAGCGAAGTCATTTTGACGACGTCCGGATCGATGTCTGGAATGGTCGAGACCGTCGAGGAAGAAGGACTTTTGAGAGAAGCAAATCACTCACTGTAGCCCGATCAAAATTGATCCAGATCAAAAGTTTTTCTGGTCTACCTTGAATCATCACATCCAAAGAGCAATGCCCAGCGTCAATGGCAATAGCAAGAAACGCCGCTTGCTGAGTGCCGACGACCTTCTCAAACGACTTGAACAGCCACGGAGTGCTAAGAAACCACGTTTAAATGTCGATGGGGATCGTAGGTTTGAGCTGGATGGTACTAGTGACGAAGAAGGCGGTGATCGTGACGAGGATGAAGACGAAGAGCATGGAGGCAAAGAAGTCCAAGTGGCGTGTATACCCCCTCTACTCTCAGGTCAAGACTGTATTGGAAATGCCCAAACTGGTTCTGGCAAAACAATCGCATTCGCGTTACCAATACTTCAAAAACTTGCTGTGGACCCTTTCGGGATATTCGCTTTGATATTGACACCCACGAGGTTTGTTTTTTCTTTGCTACATTTTATTTATAAAAAAAGTGACATAACATTCTATAGGGAATTAGCGTTCCAGATCGCTGAACAGTTCGCAGTACTGGGTGCACCACTGAGTGTGCGTACGGCAGTTGTGGTGGGAGGGATGGACATGATGGCACAGGCGCTAGAGCTTGGAAATCGACCGCATGTGGTTATTGCCACTCCTGGAAGGATCGTCGATCATCTGAGGAGTAGTCATGGTGAATGGAATTTGTCGAGGGTAAAGTTTTTGGTATGTGATTTCCTATATTCTGATTGTACAAAAGTGAAGCTGACCTTGGGGGGGATAGGTGCTGGATGAAGCGGATAGGCTATTGATGCCAACCTTTTCGGAAGAGCTGGCATATTTGTTTAAAGTGCTTCCAAGAGATCGGCAGACGTGTTTATTCACGGCGACATGGACGCGTTCAATAGAAGCTCTTGCAGAGGCAGCACCAAGGCCCGGGAAACAAAAGCCGTTTATTCACCGAATGACAGAAAAGTACGTGCAAGTTATTTGGATGGCTCCATGATGACGAAGTTGACGGGCAAAAAAAAAATTTAGGGTGGAAACGGTCTCAACGTTGGAGCAAAGCTATCTTCTTGTTCCCTCACATGTACGGGAGGTGTATCTGTTCCATTTACTCTGCAATCCTCCGGCGTCGATTGTGCATATGCGACGTGCACCTCCAGAGCCGGAGAAAGGAGGCAGACGGGGCCAAAAGACCAAGAGTGGGAATAAGGAAAAGAAGAAATCGTCTGCGAATGATGAAGACGAAGCACCTGAGCAGCCACCTCCTACGATAATTTTCTGTGGAAGGGCAAGGACTGTTGCTTATCTTACGAATCTGCTAAAAACACTTGGGATAAGGAGTACTGGGCTGCACTCGAAGTTGACACAAAGAGAAAGATTGACGTCGTTGTCATTGTTTCGTGCATCTGTAGTGCCTGTGCTTGTGTCGACGGATGTTGGTGCGCGTGGATTGGATATTGAAGAAGTTGGGATGGTTGTGAACTGGGATGTGCCTAGGGAAGCAGAAGAATACACTCATCGAGTTGGACGAACTGCTCGTGCAGGACGAGGAGGGGTTGCGGTTAGTTTTGTGACCGAGAAGGACGAGGAAAGGATTGTGAAGATTGAAGAACGAATTGGAATAAAGTTGAAAGAGATGGAGATGAAGGAAGAAAAGGTGTTGTTGGCGTTGAATAAGGTGTCTATTGCAAAGAGACTTGCTAGAATGGAAAACTTGTCATGACACCACCACTCATCGCCGTCTCTACCACTTTTCATCCAGACGCTCGACTTCGACAAGCTCCTCCCGACATCGTTCTACGCTCTCTAGACGCCGTCTATTTCTATGTTCACACTGATATCATCCCAAAACAACTTCACCAATCCTCTGTCGACGTCGACGTCTTGGATGTCCACGAGCCATCTCAAGTCCTCAACATCATCCTTCATGCAATATACGATATATCCTGCGCACACTTCTCTCCTGAATTTTCTCATATCAACGACGCTGTAAAACGTCTTTCTCTCTTTGGAATCGACCCAAAATCCGTAATAAATCTTGCCACTCCTCTTTTCACTCTCCTTCTCTCATATGCACCACATTACCCTCTCGAAATATACACTCTGGCTGCATCAAACGATCTACACGACCTCGCTGTCGCTTCTTCTCCTCACCTCCTCTCATTCCCTCTATCGTCCCTCACAGACGAAATGGCACAAGCAATTGGCCCAGTCTACCTAAAACGTCTTTTTTTCCTTCATTTTGGTCGCGTCGATGCATTGAAACGTATCCTTCTTTCACCACCCCATCCACATTCACCTACTTCCACATGCGACTTTTCAGACCAGAAAAAAATTACAAGAGCTTGGGCTTTGGCTTCTGCCTATCTTGCATGGGACGCCCGTCCTGGTATGTCTTGCTTCTCCTCCTGTTACCAGTAATACTTAGCCTCCATAGATATCTCTACAAGTATATTAGAGTCTACCCTTTCCCCCCTGGAAGAACATCTCGCATGCGAAGAATGCAAATTCGCACTACAAACACGAATAAAATCTCTACTAGTTCAATGGTCCATGGTGAAGGTGCATTTATCTCTGCTTGATGTTTTTTTTTCTTTTTTTCTCATCCATCTACAGCTTACAATATAACCTGCATTCATTTTCGCATATATCCCCGCATCGCTCGAACGCACCCAATCACATTCTGTAATACCGTTTGCATCGACTCATACACGCATAAAAAAAGACCTTTGTAGCATTGCTTTCCGACCACAAGAAGAGAACTCTGTACTCCCATAATGGTATAAATTAAAAATACAAACTTTGTGACGATTTGGTATTCTTGTATCAACGCGTTCGATCTTCTGCAAGAATCGCATCATTAAGCTCATCAAGAGGCGCTAGTTCCTTCTTGTCCACCAGATCAAACTGTACGACGTTGAGATATGGACCCGACCATGTATGAAAGAACTCTAAATACCTCGTTGATGAACAAGAAGAAATGTCGATAGCTGGTGTTGAGATGGGCTTGTAATGGTGGATTGCCTATTTAGTGCGTTGTCCCTCCACAGGCGTGAAAAACCAAAACACACCTTCAATCCCCAACGCACATATCTGGTCAAAATGATTGCTGTATATATGCGCATACACTCTGAACAACCGCCTGACAATCGACCGTACCGTATCCCGGAACGTGCGGGGGAACGGTATACCTATCAACGATTTCATCCTGAGCGGGATGGTCTGGATTATGCACAAATTCAGACACACCGATCTTATTAGGGAAGACAGCTTCGTCGTCAAGAAGACCTTGTGCCCAGTTCATTAAAGCATCGACGTATTCAGGAGCGGGTAACTTGGTAGGTCGTTTATACTTTTGACCGTCTTCCCAGAGATATTCGTATCTGGTCGAAGGATGTATTAGTGGGAATTCGCGTAGCTAATGAAGGAAGAAAATATGCACCGAGGACCTGCAGACATGATCGGGCACTGCATGGATAGATAGTCAGTCATTGCATGTATATGGATCTGCGTAGGCACCTCTTGGGGTGTACAAAACTCTGTAATGGTTCCGTACAGCATGTTCAAGTGGTTAAAGAAATCGACGACTATGCACACAGAGATCCATTGATAAGATTGAAGAACCGAGGATTACCATGACATACCATGTACCGCAAGCCACTCGTTCATGTCTTCCCCCTCCGGTAACTTTACTGCCAGGCGTAAGTTCCCCGATCCCTGGGTAGAGGTTATCGAAGGCCAAGATAAGGGAGAGGCAGGTGCTCACCAATGTAGCCTCGGCATACTTCCTCAACTGATATTGCTTTGTGCCCTCAGGAACATCTTTGCGTGGTTTGAAGGTGCGTGTTTTTCCACTTGAAGAGGTAATTATAATGAGTGAAATGAATGTCTGTAGGACTTGTTACGCACAGGCCAAAGAAAGTGGACATTGAAGCTGAGACTTTGTTTGTGTTTACTTACCACCACGACGATGAAATCAAAGTTCCCAGTGCATCCTGGCCTGCCTGCTAATGGTTACTGCCGTGCCATCCCATCTCACTTAATCCCATCTCCTTGGCTCCCCGGCTCTAACATTCCCCCGACTCCCCCCAGCGTCAGCGTCAGTTGATTTCAAAATCCTCCTATTGTCTCCTTAACCATATCCTTCAGATGGACCCTACACCTGACACCGTTTTTTCTTACACATGGGTGAACGCCCAACTTGGAATACGCCTCTGGAGGGTTGGACCCGATGCCCACGCCTTCCGTTTCATCGATCAAGAAGGCAAGTCAACGAACCCCCCCTCTAGCTTGCAAATCTTCGATGTCTACACAAACACACCCGTCGCATCGTTCGACCAGATTCTGGCGTCTGCCAACCCCCTTGTCGGTCGACTGGAACATTCCATGTACCTTGTTCCCAGTGGTGCCAGCATCTACATCATGGACTACGAGACGAACCTCTTTATTGTCACTCGCATACCTGAAGGTGATCCTCCACCTACCTTTCACAGGATACAGTGGTCGAGTGACATGGCATACCGTGAGCATGAGTAGGTATTGAGCTTTTTGTTTCTATCCACTATCACTATCATTACCTGTATTCTTATCTTATCATTTTATGATGTAACGACCCATGTTTAATTCTATTGATTTCTGAATCACCTTTTACCCAGACTCTGAAGATGCCATCCATACTCTTTGTTTTCACGTCCGCCAACAAGACCCTTAGGGGCTTACAAACCGTGACTACCATCACCTTCAATGAGATTGATCAATCCTATGCCTTACTATTACTTTTATATTAGGGTTGGTACCTTCCTGAAGCAGCCCACCCATGGTACATCCTCTCACCCCATGCAACTATCGACTTTGCCGCCCCTGCAGGGCCAAATCCAGAGGTAGATGAGGGGAGCGTCAAGGTCTGTTTGTTATCTTCATCCTTTACCCATACTCATCGATCTCGCATCCAGGGTTTCGCCAATGACGAAGAAGCCCAAAAATTCCTTAAAGACCCTGTCGTTCTAGACAAGCTTGCCAAAACCAAGAAATTAACAGAGGTCAATGTAGCCGATTATGATGTTATTTTTTATATTGGTGGTCATGGACCAGTCATTGACCTTGCGAGTGATCCCCTCAATGCCAAGATTGCCTCGCAGGTAATGTCTCAAAAACGTTTGTCATTTATTTCTACATGCTGATCAATTTCTAGTTCTTCCAAGCAGGAAAGATCACTGCGGCCGTTTGTCATGGCACTGCGTGAGTTCATGATCATCCAGTCGTTGATCTTATCCGCTGAAATGACGGATGTAGGGCCCTCGCTGGTGCTGTCGACGCCCATGGCAAATCTATCTATGCTGGTAGGAGAGTCACAGCCTTCTCCACCGCCGAAGAGATTGCGGTCGATAAAGTCCAGGTGTGTACATTTTCTGACCCCTCCTCTTATTGTATCACTGATGCTTTGCAGGACATTCCGTTCCTACCTGAGGCAAAGATTGTCGAGCTCGGCGGGAAATACGAGAAAGCTGCTGAATTGTGGGCCGTAAGTCGTTTCCTTCATGATGTCGTGTTCCGATTGAACTAACTTTGTATCGAAGCCCTATGTCGTCATCGATGGAAACCTTTACACGGGTCAGAATCCAGCCTCAGCTGGACCTTTGGCCAAAGAAATTTTAAAAGCACTGAAGTGATGACTCGGACCAGTAAAGATATTTAGCCTGTAAAGTGTATTATTAACGCAAAGATATCAACAAAGAACGACGGAGGGAAACATACCCAGTGAAATGTCTGGAGCGGCCATGTCTTCGGATTTATTTTTGTCTTGATAGAAGCTGAAGCGAAGGTAAGGTATAGTAATCTGAGTCTCCAAGTTCATCTGGGTTCCGACGATTTGCGTGGGCGGAAAAAATTATACAATGAACAATTCCATGTTCTAAAAGTACTCAAACGAATAAAACTCAGTGACATCTACCGAGGTAATCAACAACACGTTCAAAACATCAGGTTGAATGGATACACATGATCAAATGAACGCCACCCCCATCACCCAACCTCTCTTCAACGTGAATCCATCCAAGGCTGTTTTTGCGACAGAAGCCAGCTCTTGGGACTCGAAAAGAACCTGAGCATGTTTCACCTTTGCCCCATCAGCGTTTGGTGTAGGTGACCAAGTGACTTGTGCAGATTGGAAACCTTGGTATCTACATCGCGCGATGAGTAGGGGAACAAGAACGAGGAAAGGAGGCGATGGGACGTACTGTTGGAATAGAACGGCTAGGATATCGTCAGTTACTTCCTGGGGCAAATTGGTGCATAGAAGTCTCGTTGAAGGCTGCTGCGATGCATTCGGAACACCAGTCGTGGCTATCAAAGAGGAGCATGAATATACGGATATATTGACCAGAAACAGCTCGACGTACATGAGAGGGTGTTAGATTTCTGCGCAGGCTCGTCGTCATCATCAATCTCCATCTCCTCCTCGTCCTCCTCTGATTTTTCTCGCTTAGTATTCCTTTCATCTTCCACAGCCTCATCTTCACGTTGCCTCTTTTGTGTTAGAAGACTACTCGCGTTGACTGATGTGGGTGGCACGAAATTAGGGTCTTCTCGGCGCGATGTCGCGTGAGACTTGGTTTTGGCGTAATCTATGTGCTGTTGGGCGAAGACGATGGGTATGACATTCCAGAGGGATGAGGTTTCCTCACAATCGGTTTATCATAGAACATCATTCCCTCGCATGCCCTCATGGCAGAAGTTGCGCCAGCAAGGTCAGTAAAAACAAGGAATGCTTGACCGCGCATTCCCTGCTTTTTTGAGGCTATGATTTCAATGATTTTTCCATAGGATGTGAAGAGGGCGAAAAGTTGAGTTTTTAACTCTTGTGTTGTGACCTTGTCGTTGAGATTATTGAGGTAAAGAGTGGCATTGGGCTGGTTGGATGAAGAGGTCATTATGGGATGAAGGAGATTTGAACTTTTCTAATTCCCACGCAAGATTTATGTGTCGTGATGGGCCTGGCCACACACGCTGCGCGAAATCCTTTCTACATTTTTTGGTTTTCGAGCCGTAAGTGCTAGTCGACTGTCTGCTGTGTCGCTGCCGCCTTCTTTTAAACGCAGCCACATCTTTCTGTCGTTTCCCCGTCGCGTCCTTGTCGTGTCGTTGGCAAATCAACATAACATAAACGTGGGCTGATACGAACGTTCCAACCAGTCAACTTCCAACTTCTCAACTCCCTTCTTGCCTCGCTTCTGGCCATTTTCCTTCACCCATGAACACTCTCACGACTCAATGGATTCCATCCTACCTTATTCCTTTTTTCACCTTGTCATATCCATCCACCGCACCTAAAAACCCAGATTCTTTTCCAAATTCACAATATTATGTCACTGGTGTCCAGGATATTTGCCTAGTGATCACTCTTATTGCTGTTATGGCAGTATTACGCGATGCTCTTCGACTAGGCGTCTTTGAGCCCCTCGCTCACTGGAAACTTACGAGAGACTTGTACAAGCGGAAGGAGTTAGAGGCAAAGAAATCGAATGGTCATGCAAATGGTCATGCCATCACGAATGGTGTCGCCAATGGAAATGGAAATGGACATGCTGCTGCCACTGTTACCCCACCAACACCAAAAGAACTTCGCAAAGTGCATCGGAGCGTTCTCCGATTCGCAGAGCAGGGGTGGTCTGTCGTGTATTATACCTTGCAATGGTCCTACGGGCTTGTGCGTTTCCATTCCGCCCACTATTTGAAATGAATCTTGACCTTTCTCTTGATTATCAAGTATATTCATCATAACCTTCCGACGGAACTCCTTGAACCATCAGCCTTGTGGAAAGATTACCCTCATATACCCCTTGCAGGTCCCCTCAAATTCTACTACCTTACACAAGCCGCGTTCTATCTACACCAAGTGCTTATCTTGAACGCAGAAGAGCGTAGGAAGGACCATTATCAAATGATGACCCACCACGTCATCACTATTTTCCTTGTGGCAACAAGTTACTTTATGAACTTTACGCGCGTAGGCTGTGTTATAATGGTCCTTATGGACTGCTGCGACATTTTCTTACCTGTTGGTTTCCGATGTATTTTCTTTTCTTGACCACTCTTGCTGATTTTATCTCTAGTTGGCAAAAATGATACGTTACATACAAATTAGTCAATTCGCCTGCGATCTGACCTTTGGCGTATTCCTACTCTCGTGGCTGGTGACGAGACATTTCTTTTTTATTATCATTATCTTTTCGACCTACAGAGACACTGCGAGGCTCATCGTACCCTTCACGTGGTCAGCCGAGGACGGCAGATTTTTCTCCCATTCTGCACGTATGGTGTTTGTCGTGCTTCTTTGCGCCCTACAGGTACGTTTTTCTACCCAGGGGATTTGGTTTCCAGCTTATTTTGCTTTTTTAGGCTCTCCAAATCGTTTGGTTTGGCATGATTTGCCGAGTTGCTTGGCGGGTCCTTACAACAGCTTCTGGGGCTTCTGACGTCCGCAGCGAGGATGAAAGGTACATACTCCTTTGACCTTTGATCAAGCTAAAAAGCTGATCAACGTTACGATAGTGATTCCAAGGAGGACTGACCATACGTGACGGAAAATACCTTTGTTACGAGTTATGACCCCGGTAGATTAGCTGCTCAGAACCATATATTGATTATATATGTAATGCTACTACAAATCCAATAGTGCCCTTCAAGTGGACTCTCAAACACCATTGCAAAGCTTGGCTGGATACTGATGTTGGGGGCAATAAAAAAAATAATTAAATAAATTCCAAAAAAGGAAGGAGAAGAGGAAGAAGGAAAGAGGGAAAGGGAGAATGTTATGAACCCAGTACTTGCTTTGCTGTTCAACCGTATACGTGTTCAGGCCCAGGCTGTAGGCCTCAAGTGTAAAGTTGGCATGGTATCATCAACGTTAACCATATATTTGCACATTTAGCGTAACTTCTTTCTTCCCTTTCAGGTCGCTATCCTCGCCATCAGTCAGGGACGAGAAAACGAACCGACAGGAGCCAAAAACGAACCAACGAACCTGCAACGAACCATAGGATACCAAATCCAAATCCGGAATATTGGGTGCAACCTGATTATTGCAAGATTATACGTGTATTGAAAGATTTAGGATGAAGTACAATGTATAACCGTGACTATGTACCAGTAAATGTCAGTTGCTGATTCTTACGGACACCGTTTATGTGAGCTTTGGCTGCTGAAGTGAGTTCTGTCCAGATACTTGACGCTGGTACGCAACGTGGCTTAGTCGGCACTTTAGACTTCCGACCAACACAATCAGCAATGCTTGAGGCTCCGCAATCTCTGCAGCTGTACTGACAGCGGTACCATGATTGCCTTCCACTGCAGCCTGATGCATGCCCGCAACGTGGACAGGACCGATCTTGGCGTTCCTTGTTTTGCCGTCCAGCATGGGCTCGAGAAGTTGATGCCTGAACAGCACTGAGAGTCAAAGTGGCTTGAGCAGCTTGATGTGATATTCCATTGGCATTGGCAAAGCCTTGGACATTTGAATGTGATGAGTGAACACGAAGGTGAGGTGAATGTGCATCAGATATGTTGTCTGGTAATTTTGATGAGTCAAATCCTTCAGTCACGCAGTTGCGCGTCATTTCTGTCGTAGGAACGTTGATAATTTCTGTTGGCCGCTTTGGATCATGTACGCGCTTTTGCAAGGGATCTGTGAATGGTTTGGCCTGGCTAATAGACAGCACCGAATTTGAGATGTCCTGCCATCTTCCTTTGAAATGTGATGTGAGTTGCTCCTCGAGCTATTTTCAATGATAAGTCAACTTTTCGTGTGATATGGAAAAACCTACTACTACCTTATAATATATGTCTTTATCAGTCTCGGCACGCCTGTTCCAAATTTTGACTGCGCTCATCTTGATAGAAGTTTTGCAGGACTGAAACTCGTGTGATTCTCTCATTAGACGATTGAAGAGTTTTCGCTCGGCTATTGTGTGGACTGGAAGAATTGGACGTCGTGTGCCCTGAATCCTGGCAAGATATGCGTGTCTTTGTGATCCGTCTGTTTCCTCAACAAAATCCTGCAGGCCTGCATCTCTCCGAAGAGTTTCCGGAACTGCCATCAATCCCATCGTTTCCGAGGTTTTTTGATACAAGTTCCCATTGACCCAAGACAGTTCTATTGGGCGTGATGAATGGATAGTAGAGAGTGTAATTTCGAGCTCTTGAATTTCATTCAATAGCCAAATCGAGTCATGACCAGTGAATTTCTTGCCCGTAGAGTTGAATGTACCAACCTAGTATAAAAATAGATCATATCAGGGATTGTCGGATGTATTCAAGAGGAATAAAGATCACCAAGAGGTTGTGTCGAAGAATAAAGTCAAGAAGACACGTAACCATATGCCGAACGGATGCACCACATGACGGAAGCATCTTTCGGAGATGCGTATGAACACCACCTTCTACCATATTAGTCCCTCGAATGCATCGGTAAATGGGTAACCCGCCTGCATTTTTATCCAGTCCGATAATGAAATAGAGAGGAACATTAGGTGGATCCGAAACATGGCCATTGCGTATTAGCTCCAGAATATTTTTGGCAGTTTTCCAAGCAGCTGCATTGAATAAAGGAAGACCAGTTTTGGCATCCTTCAGGGGGCCCCAAGTCATGAACACATCATGAACTAGTGGATACAGATCTTCTGGTGGAGGAACCGTACGCCGGCAATGTCTCCATAACCAAGTTGAATTGTACCGAAGCATGTGGTCCCAATCAATATTCTTGGTGCATAACCATGCCTCGACACGTGCTTTGTCATCTGGGTGAGGAACAAGTAGCGCATCTCGCAGACTTTGAGCAAATCCAAGTCGAAGACCATGTGTGCGCGAGATATAAAGCATGTTGAAGACGTGAAACACATCTTTTAAAACACGACTACGAATGTGTGTCTTGAATGAGTCTTGATCAATATTACGCACACCAAGCGTTTCAGCACCAAGATTGTGACTAGAAGCATCAGACTCTGGGTTTGACTCTAGACCACTGCTGTCGTCGGGAAAATTGGTAGTAGGACCATCATTGATAACTTCTCCAACTGAGATTCCATCAATGTCGTCATTCGGAATGGAATTTGACATATCAGATGTTGTTGAAAGCGATGGCTGCGCTGACGAAGTTGTTGGATGACTCAATGATGGTGGACTCGAAGTGGAGCTTGAGTTTTGAATAAGCCGAACATGTGTTCGATGCATTACTACGTCAAATGGAACTGCACCCATTTCTTGAAGTGAGCGTCGTTTATGCTGTGTCATGATAGCACCTGGTATCAAAACTTCATGGACAGAGACAACTGTACGAGTTGCGGTGACGTTAATTCCATCAACAGAACGACAAGTTGTTGCATGCGAAATGATGCCGCGCGCAGCTATCTGTTTGTGATCGTCTGTCAGAATTGCAACAGATTTGCCGACGGCGTCTGATATGTCAGACGGAAGTGGACTTGGCTCGGGAGAAGCCAATAACTTGTGGTAAAGGCATAATGAGACATAAGCATCACGGGCTGCATATTCAATCTGTTGAGCGGAAAGGTCCTGGTCACTCCAGGTGCTTGAGGTACATTCTCCTTGATTTTTGGAAAGACATTGGCCAAGAATAACTGCTGTCAGATCAGCAAGAGACGAGTGACCATTGACAACGAGCAGCTTCTGTTTAGCAAACGTGGCAAGATCAAGGCCACCTTTAAAATCTGCAGGTGGATGACCAGTGGCTATGGCTAGTTGATGGAGGTCCCCGTTCACGAGCCGTCCAACTTTGACTACTCGTGAATCTTTGAGCAAGCTTAAAAGCTCGTGCGGAAGTCGCTGAGATGCTAACATTTCACTAATCTGATTTATTTTTAGTCAATTGACAGTGTTAGCGCAAAAGATCAGCAAGAATAAACTCACTTGAAGGATATATACCTGATCTTTATAGGCAATTTGCACAATTGAAGGAGGTCTATGACCCGTAATATGACCAGAGGGTGACAAATCAAGATTCCACTCAGAATCAAACCCAACAACTATGTGGCCTGCAGGAGAAATATCGTCCAGGATTCCGTGCATCGCGTTGTTGATTTCGGATGTCGAAGAGAGCACCTGGGGTACAAGTGATGGTGGAAGAGAAAATTTCGGAAGATGAGAATGTTTTTCGGTTGCGACGACATCAGAAAGTAGCGAGGAAAAGATACTCTCGAGCATTACTTTATCTATCATATTATCTGTGTAGAAAAGTTCGGGCTGAGAGTGACCGTAACGAGTAAGATCTTCAGACACTTTTCTTAAGGCTTCGACATATTGAGAGTGAGATTTGGTGGCGACAAAGAGACAAACACGTATTTCTCCTTTTTCGTTAGTAACTGTCAAAAGTGCCGTAAAGATAGGTACACCATTGACTTGAAATACGTGTTTCGCAATCTACAGAGAATTAATGCCATGAATTTTTGAATGTCGGAAACAAAAACTCACCTTGTGGCTATGATCAATTGCACAGACACGGGCCGAGAGCATCGCAGTATGTTGATTGAGGGTGTCACGATGTTCCTCCATGATATTGTCGTAAATATCTCGAAACCATTGTCCGCTTGGTGTGAACCCATGGAAACCATCAGGGGAATCGTCTTGAAATGGAAGAAACGGTTCGTAAGATTCACTCGCAAGATGTGGGCGGGAGATTTTTGTATGCAGATATTGTAGTCTCAACTCGTCGTAGCGGCGAAGATGCTGCATGCGAAACATTTCTGCGACCTCACTTGTTCCCATACCATGTTGAATGCAAGAACGGACGATACCAAATGCGCGCAAAGAGAGACCACTTCGCCACGTCAGACGTGCAGGAAATTCCATCGCAAGAGCGCGTGGCAGTTTGGCAAGTATTCGTTGATCCCAGCTGCGGAACTTAGCACCACATCCACCAGTATTAGTCTTGCGGCATTTGTAAGAGCTCCCGATCAACCAATAGCAGGAGTCGATGTCCACTATTCGACGTGGCCGTTTAACGAAGCCATCACGTGTGAGAGGACAGCCGCAGTCGGGACATGGTATTGTCAACGTTCCAAGGAGCTCAATCGGGTCCCACCGGTAGAAATCTGGAATAAACAGGTCGCTTGGCTTGAGGTCCTGCTTCTTCAAGATGAACCAGACCGCCTTGCGAGGGATCCAGAAAGTCCCTGCATCATAATGGCGGGATCGACCTTGTAAGCCCTTGCGATCGGTCTCCAGCTCCTTGATAATGGCCTCAAATATGGCGAGGAAGTGGGTTGGTAAAGGTTTACGCCAGTTCCTGCTTTGTGCGGCACCAGACTCGCCACCACCGAGTTGAGGTTCGTCGTCTTGATCGTCATCTTCACCGTCAAAATCGTCGTCACCAACTCCCTCGGAAACAAAAGATTGCAACAAATTTTCATCATCTACATCATCAACAACATGAACATTGTTACGAGAAAGTTCAGGTGGTGCTGCATTGGAAGGGCCGTCCTGAGATTCGATTTCAGCCTCCATAAGATTTTGAACGCGTTTGACAACAACGGGGGTGGTATTGTGAGCTTTGGGCGGTTCAGGAGGAGCCGGAAGACTGTCTGCCATTCCTGAGTTGGGCTGGGAGGCACCAGAGTTTGAAGATTCATGCTGCTGACATGACGGAGTGCGAGAGATCCCTGGGATACGCTGGTGCTCATGTTAGACTCATTATCATCGAGATATGAAGCAGTTAAACGCACTAAAGGTTGTCCTTCCTTCCATTTTACCTCTCTAGCCCTTGTCATTGCCTTTTTCTTAGTCCTGGCTTGCTGTTTAGGACCTGAACCACGCGGACGACCAGGACCGCGTGTCTCGTTCTCATTTTCGGAGGCATCTGAGTCAACACGTTTTTTTTTATTCTTTGAGCCAAGAGGTCGACCGGGTTTTCGTTTCGAAGGTAGAGAGTCCGCCGAAGGTGTAGACTCACCCAAGGCTTCAGATGGAGTACAATGCACAAACTCAAAGAGTAGATCGGGCATTTGAATGAAGCAAAGTGGGTTTATTAAGTGGGTCTATACATGAAGATGGCCTGAGGCCCGTAGACTGGTGCAGGAATGGTTTGTGGTCAAGTTGAACGTCGACAAGGTGCGGAGTCTCAATTTGGAAGTATTAGTAATCAGTCGGTATCCGGTATCAGTATCCGCCCTCAACATCAGTAACCAGCCCAAAGCTGGGCTCTAAGCTCAGAACGAATCTGATGTATAAGGATCATGTGATTAGATTCGCTTTATCAGTCCGTCTTTATTAGTTCGACTCACAACCCAGTATTTGCTGCGGCGCCTCCTCTTTCCATCTTCATAAAACGAGCTTATACGACCTCATACGTTAATCTATAGGATGATGAGTAGCTTTATGAACTATTTCGGGGCTCGGCGCGATCCAAAACAATCGACGAGGGATGCCATTATTACACTACGGCAACAGCTGCAGTTGATAGAGAAGAAGGAGGAGTACCTGCAGAAGAAGGTTGAAGACGAACTCAAGAAGGCAAAGGCAAATGCAGTCTCCAATAAATCCCGTATGATACATTGCCCTTGTTCGTCCCAATTCGCACTACTCACGCGGACCTAGTTGCGACCGCTGCCTTGAAACGAAAGAAGGCCAGTGAATTGGAACTGGACCGTCTGGCTGGTACACGACTTCAACTTGAAATGCAAGTGAATACCCTTGAAAATGCCAATCTCAATGCGGAGACACTAGCCGCAATGAAGAAGGCTGCCGACGCATTGAAGACGATTCACGGAAAGCTGTGCGTTGTTCTCAATTTGATATGCTTCTTCAGCAAGAGTCTTACGAATTTCAATATGCAGGGATATCGATAAGGTGGATGCAACAATGGCGACAGTAAATGAACAAAGAGAATTGGCGAACGAGATTGCACAGTCTCTATCAAACCCCCTCTACGGAATGGAAGGGTTGGATGAGGCAAGTTTTGCCGCCGAATTCACTTATTTTTTCCACTCACGAATCCTATCCAGGAGGAGCTTAATCAGGAGCTAGAAGAGCTGGAACAGGAGACACTCAACGAACGTTTAAGTGAAGCTGATCATGTTCCCGTACACTTACCTCAAGGAGTTCCCAGTATGTCAAGGTTTCCATTTAACCTGTTATTGGACTGACAACTGTTTAGCACGGACACCTGTCGCTATCGAGGAGGACGACGACGAGAGAGAGATCTCAGAACTTCGGGCTGCACTGTCGATGTAGAACTTTCCCGAAGCCATTCTGTCAGATTTTCATCTATTTTTTTTTTCAACTGGGAAATGTCCCCCATCATGTTTAATACCAATTCCATTACACCCACATGTACCTCAATAGTAATGACAAAGCCCTTAGGAGGATATGGTGCAACAGAAAGTTTGTACATTGTTAAATTAGGCATTTGATGATTTGTATGTAGAGTCTCTGCGGTGGTATCGATGAATAATGAAGTTGCTACAGGAACGAAAATAAAACCGAATAAAGAGGTAATATCTCTAAGTCAAGCGACGTTAAATGCATGAAGAATACAAGTTATGAGTGGTTGTAGCCGCCTGCGGTGCGTAGTCCAAGAACCCGACGAACATCAGATGTAAAGCGCAGAGAGTCTAGGACAGGTAAAAGATCAAGCAAGGCTTCATCTGACGGATCATGCGTCCAGCCTTCGATAGGAATACCGTTGGCTAGAAAGCAGGTAGGCATTAAAATAAGGGAAATGCAACAAAAAAAAATGTGATTTTCACCTTCATTGACGCGATAGCTTACAGGCGAGTTGTCGATGAGACAGATCCTTGCAAGATCTGACTCTACAATAGATAAATCTTTGGTGAATGAGCCGTTTGGCAATTGTGTACATGACTTTATTTCCATGTTGTCAATTGGGGGGTCGAAGAAATGTACCAGACAGGCAACTCACGTCTCTGAAAAAGCGATGACCAAGAATTCCACGTCCTGCATCGAGCCAGTCAATCACTGGATCAGCGTACTCTTGCATGGAGGCCGTGAATATGACGAGCGTGTACCATCCGGAAACCTATAAAAAGTCTTGGTATGATTGATTATCATGTGAGAAATCGACGACGTACTGTTCGTAGGAAAAAATCAACGAATGGGCGCTTGTACACATGGTAACGTGTAGAGCGGCCACCGAGGACAACCTCGACCATATGGCTGGCCCCTTTATTGCGAGAACCGAACAATCCCAAGCCAAATATACCACCTCCTCCTCCTGATGAATGCATGGGTCGTGATGTTGAGTGGATAAGAGTTTCATCAAGATCTAGGACCAGAGTCTTGGGTAGGTGAAAGGGGGTTCTCTTGACGCCGGATAATGGAGTGGATGATCGGGATACGTTTGGAGGAGATTCAGAGGAGCGCTTCGACGCAGGGGGGGATGATATGGAGGAAACGGAAGATTCATTAGTGTGCCGTGTTGTGTCTGCAATGAGATAATTGAGGCTAGCAGTTGATATTGAAGAGGCAGATTGTGGTGGAATTCGGAGAGATGGGGGCGGCAATAAGATACCAGGTGGAAGTTCTTTGGTTTCTAAGGGTTTATCGGCAGTCGAAATAGATATTGAAGCGTCTTCTAGTCTCCCTTGCCTCCAGAGGGACAACCAAACTGCTCGAAGATTGTCCCAAACCAAAGCAAAAACACGAATGAAGAAGATTCGTCTTAGCAAGTGGTCTATTTGGGCCTTGGAGCGGGGTCTGGTGTCTCCATCGTTTGGCGAGGATGTGGGGATTGAGGGTTGTAAACCTGCCCTTCGCAAGGGAGGGGATGAAGGAGATGATGATGAGCGTTTTGGAGAGGACGAGGAACGAGTTGAAGGGAAGAGAAAGGAGCTTGTGGACCAAGTGGTGACACGGTGAAGGTCAGCAGCGGTGGCGGGGTTCTTCTTTGCCGCCTCGGAAGAGGGCGTTGTCGACTTTGGAGAGGCTAGGACATCGAATTGACGGGAGAGATAAGCCAGAGAGTTCATCTGGACGTGGTGAAGGACAAGAGATGAAGCAGACGCGTGGGATAAATAATATCGGTCCGCTATCCCCAAATCTTTGTCTATTCTTTTTTTTCTACAAGATCCGTTTA
>JABAJW010017919.1:20621-140479 GCA_018855395.1 Arthromyces matolae
GCGCACATTATGCAGATGCCATAGGAGCGAGAGTAACTTGGTCCCCACGTGGAAGGCCAAACGTATCTATAGTCACACAATAAAAGGGCTGAAACCTCGTATCAAAACACAGGAACATACGACCCGAAGATGTTGCCGACTGTTGACCCACAATTGATCAACGCAAGAGCGACAGCTCGTTTCGAGGAAGGTCGAGAAATCGTTCCACTAGCCCACGCCAGGAAACACACATATCCTGCGTAACTTTGGGCCATGAGAAACCTATATCAAGGACAACGATAAGTTGCTTGTCCATAAACTATGGCACTACAAATCTCACAGAGAGAGGTATCGAAATGTGGTATTCATCGTCGAGATTGAAATCAAAAATCCGAGGCTAGAAACAAAAAGTGGCGTCGTGATGTGCCAGAATCGTTCTCCGGTGCGGTCAGAGTGGCTGTTTAGCGATTTATGACCAATTGGCGATGGACTATCTGTGTAACAGCAAATACCTCGAAATCATTATGGTCACCAATGTTGAAAATACCCAGGGTGGTGCACATAGAAGCAGGGTTGTTGTGGTATTATACCCCAGTGTTGCACCTATTGTAGGGAAAAAGGCGTTGAACGAGAGGGAGACGGTCATCACTGCAATTGAAATAGCGAGCCACCAGACTTTCCAGTCCGTAAGTGCCAACCGCAAGCCTTGCTCTGGTTCGTTACTAGTAGGCTTGACGTCATCTACGTCGCCTTCAGATATCATCGCGTTGCCACGGCCTGAGCCAGTCTCGAGCTTGGGATCTTCTGTCATTCGCTGAATGGCGAGCGCCCTCTCCGCGGGTGTGAGCCAGCTACAAGTGCTCTCGGGAAAGTCAGGTAGAATGAACATTGCCGCGATGGCGACTACAACCGTGAGTGATCCCTCCACGAAAAAGAGCCATCTAATAGCAAAGTCGTCTCACGCCACACTTCCCTTAAATCAACGAACTCACCGCCAAGCTGTATAACCAAACACTCCATCCATGGTGTCCAGAATGGCAGACGCAATCAGCGACCCAAAGGCATTGCTGATAAGATTTCCGGCAAAAAGAAGAGCAGTTCTACGGGAGAGTTCGTTCCGTTTGTACCATTTGGAAAGAAGAAACTAGAAATGGTATTGTCTGCTATGTCAGATTGGAAGTTGTGCGGGAGCATACCAGTGCTCCAGGGAAAAATGCAGCCTCTACGAAGCCGAGAAAAAAACGCGTACAAAGTGCACCGAAGAAGCTAAGGATGTTGAGATGATTTTGTCACCGGCGAGGCTGGAACACAAACTTTGTGGTGAAACCTGATTTCAGGATAGGATGTGGTTTTCCATATCCGTCGAAGAAAGCGCATGTCACGTACCAGTCAGCGTTGATATCACACCCCATATTATCATACAGGTGGGAAGATAGACAGAAGGCTTCCCTATGTAAACCAAGAGCATATTGCTAATTCATTCAAAACAAAGCAATGAGAAGCCATCACGGAGGGGGCTCACGAGGGTATTTGCATGAAAATGTAGCCCACATAGAGAATTGAGAGTATTGAAGCAAATTGGTTGCCTTTGAGGTGTAGGTCCTCCTCAAATCCCCGTAGTCTAGCAGCCCTATCGCACAACATGAGATGAACAATAGGCTGAGTTCGGAAATGCTAACGAGGCATTGTTCCTGTCAATATCTGTTTGTGTGAGGAGGAGCGAAGATAAAGAAGAAGAAGAAGAGAGACAGCCTCACAATTCAAGATATATATGAGAATTAGAATTGACATGCGTCGGTCAACTTTACGGAGAAGGGAACGTTCCAACTGGTCCTTGGTAGCAAGGCCTCCTTCGAAGCCAAGGTCGGTCTCTATCTGCACAGTTTCAGCAGTATCTTCCGTATACTGAGCCAGCAG
Organism: Arthromyces matolae; assembly: GCA_018855395.1. Taxonomy (NCBI): domain Eukaryota; kingdom Fungi; phylum Basidiomycota; class Agaricomycetes; order Agaricales; family Lyophyllaceae; genus Arthromyces; species Arthromyces matolae. The sequence goes on from JABAJW010017919.1 coordinate 22,518, forward strand.
AGGTCGCTCTTCAACATCTCTTGTCGAAGAAGAAGGAGGAAGCATCTGTCCAGGAAGTCGACCAAGGTGTTATCATTCAAGCTTCAAGCTCAGGGTTCTACTTAAATAAGGCTCAAGAAGAGGTACAGTGATCATCGATCAATATTACCTTGGCATCAACAAAAACTTTGCCCCTCCCGGGGCCTCACTTCCTACTTTGATCATGGCCACTGCTGTCCTGCTTCCTCAACGAACCCCAGCTGACTACCATAGGATCACGTCTCCAACTCTAAAGATCTCAGACGACATCCGTGTCCCCCTCCCTGTTGGGATACTTGCCTGTCAGCGTACGCTTTATCTTGAACAACTTTTAACCAAAAAGGTAATGAATGGGTTAACCGTTATCTAGGTGATCCACTTCTAAGAACTCTTGACACTTTCGTCGTCGCAACATCTCTGAGTCAACCGAACGCGCCTCCTCCAACGAAGAAACCTGCGAAAAAATCTGTAATCGCTCCTGCATTACCTGCCGACCCTTTACTGGAAGTCATCCTTCATGACACGGTCATCTTTCCAGAAGGGGGAGGTCAACCTACAGATACTGGGATCATAACTACTATTGCAGACGGTACAATATGGGATGTCGTTCAGGCCAAGCGGCATGGGGGTCATGCAGTTCATTACGTCCGGGTCAAGGAAGGTCATACAGACAAGGCACTCTTGGCATTTTCACCTGGAGCAAAAGTCGCGGTTGCCTTGGGCCAAGAAGGCTACGATAGACGATATGACCATGTATGTTCTCCTTGGGATGAATGTAGGTCGAGTGACTAAACCCATCATATTAAATCAGATGTCGTTGCACACTTCTCAGCACCTTCTTTCTGCACTGTTAGAAACCAGACTTCAGCTTCCAACGCTTTCTTGGTCCTTGACTAGTTACCCCGCACCTTGTTATGTCGAAATACCTCGCAAAATGGCCCTAGAAGAAATTGCTTCTATACAAGAGGAGGCCAATCGACTGGTCTTCGAAGGTCGGAGGGTACATGTGGAGGTAGAAGAACTGGATAGAACGGAGGAAAAGCCTGTTGCCATCCATGAATCTGGTCGTGCGGTTGGCAGAGGTCTTCCGGATGACTATACAGGAGGTGTCAAACGAGTTGTGGTGATCGATGGTGTCGATCGTAATCCGTATGATTTCTGCGTCATCTCATCTAACATTGCCAGACTATAACCGGTCTCATTAGATGCTGCGGTACTCATCTTCCCAGTCTTCACAATCTACAACTCTTCTTGTTGCCACAAACCGATGCATTAGCTCGCTCAACTACGACAAATGCTAGATTGTACTTCCTTGCTGGACCCCGCCTTATCACATACCTCACCACAAGCCACAACTTGCTCAGCGGCGCTTCTTCGATTCTGAGTTGCGGCGCGCCACAGGTCCCCGAGCGGATCACACAAGTCGTGGATGAGAGAAGAAGGGCAGAAAAGCGCGTCGGCGATGTGGAGACTGAACTCGCTAAATACCTTGCGAAGGACTTAATTGACGAAATGCAGAGCGCCAATGGTGCTCTTTTCAAGCAAAGTATATACCGCACTGACGATAGTGGGAATGCTCTTGGCTTCTTAAGCACTGTTCTAGCGGCTTTCACCTCTTCTATCGAATCCTCACAACCCTATCTACTTGTCCTAGTATCTTCGCCATCCTCCCAGTCCAATAGCAGCACGACTATCGTCCTTCTCTTTGGCTCCGATGACAAGAAAGTCAAGGAAGCAGGCGATGCTCTCAAGTCTAAACTCGGAGTAAAAGGTGGAGGAAAGGGGGTCAAGTGGAGCGGAAAATTCACTGGAGTATGGCGGGAGAAAGAAAAGCTGGCATTGGATGAATTGCTATGTGGGATCTAAGCCTTTATGTATGCCAACTAGAAGTAGAGATTGTAGGTGATATTATAGATGAAATATTTGGCGGAAATACTAGTACAATGTGTCATGAGGGATCTAGATTATACACTCCAAACTAATCGTCACAACTGGGTACATGATGGAAGAAAATTCACTTCTCTTCTGATTCTTCGAGGAAAGGGTCACTTGACTGCTCGTCTGTCAAAGTAAATCCGACTTCGACTGAAAAAAGAGAACCGTTTGTGAGCGCTTTAGAGAACGCCTCAAATGACATACCTTCGTCAGCATCTCCGCCGTCCCAACCAGCCTCGTTCAAGATAAAAGGAACATGAACGTCTTCAGACGCCATGGAAGATTCCCCGTCGGTGAGGCCCCATTCAGAGTCATCATCCGCACCGCCAAAAACGACGTCGTCCATGTCCGTGTCCCTTTCGTCGCGATCATCCCATTCAGGGGCGTCATAATCCATTTCGTCTGTTGTATAGCCAAAAGCGTCGCTGAACTGGTCATCCTCGTCGAGATCATCGGGTATGTATTCGCCGCCATCTGAGGATTCGTCATCCGATTCAGATGGTGGTCGTATGTCTAGAAAAACATGGCGGCAAGTAGGACAATTTCCATGCTAATAGCAAGCGTTAAGAATGAACATGGTATATCATGAAGCTAAGAATAACTGACCAAGCTCCTAATCCATTGCGTGAGGCTTATACAGGTCAGGCATAGAACATTAAGCAAGAGTAAGACAATACACACTCTTTCCGACAGAAAAAGTGGTTGCAAGTAATGAGCTTGGTAACGCCTGGCTCGTCGCCTGTGTCATCTTGGAATAGGACAGTGAAAGGGGTGAGACATATGGGACAAGAGTCTGCGTCGTCTGGAATATCTTTGCCAGTGAGTACGGGAAGCTCTTCAATAGTACGAGCGATGAGAACCCGAGTTTCGTCTAGAGGAGGCATAGGCCTCGTGTGTTCTCTTCAGCGTTGTGTTTGTTGATGTCACGTCGCGTCGCGTTTCTCAGCGCTCACGTGCAATATTGATCGGCAACGGAACGGTCGGAACCATTCAATTTGCTTCCGTTTGACACTTTCCGTTGTTTCCTCCTGGAAGAAATAATCATCATCACTTATACAAATGAAGATGTTCAGCTTTCTGCTTCCCGACCGATATTTCCTTGTAATCGACATCTTCATCACGAGTGCAAGGGTCTATCGTTTGGCCCTTGCTGACCCTTCGTTTCAGGATGACGAAAAGATAAGCCTGGGCCACATGAGGGTACAGTAGCTAGGAAACTAGACATGGACCGTCGTCTGTCACAGAGATAAGTGAGAGATATGCACCTCTTCAAGCTCTGGCTAAATATCTCCTCCATGCTTTACATCGGCCCCCCGCCTTTGAAAGAGAGCCTGAAAGCGTTGATCTTATTATGAGATCCTGGCATGAGCATTGTGCAGACTTTGTCGTCCCGACCATCAATGTTGAGCCCACCTGTTGAACGTTGAGGCATTCCGTTGCTGTCATTACATACCCCCAGCATATCCCCATTCTTTCCACGGCTGTTTGATGTTCGTTTGCGGTGTCCGATCTAGGTGGACCACGCGACACGGCGTGCTTCTCCACAACCATCTTGGCAATGGAACATATAAAGTGGCAATTAGGCTCCCTTCTTTCGTTCCGAAAACCCTTTTCAAGCACTCTCCTGGAGTATGGCTGCCGACTCTCCCCAAAACCTGGAAAATGGTCCTCTGGATCCCGAGAAAGAAGCAGACTTCAGACGCTCCCCAGTGCTCGCCAATGACCTTGATGCAGAGTTCGGAGGAACAACGGCGCGCAAAGCGTTGGAGCGCAGATTGCTTTGGAAGATCGATGCCAGGATGAGTATCATGGTCATCATATACATCTTGAACTATGTCTGTCTCTGATTCCCACTGCCCTCAACTACGTTTACCATATCAACTAGATCGACAGGAACAATGCCTCCGCGGCAAGGCTCAAAGGTCTTGAAGCTGACCTGAAGCTCAAGGGTAGGAATTCGTTGTAATGTAAGGTATTTGCGGAATACTGAAAGTCAGGACATCAGGCCAAGAATTTCCAACATTATTATCGATTCTCTACGTTGGGTACATCATCATGCAGATTCCTTCGTACGTTCTCCCTGCAGATTGGTCTTCAACGTTGAAGTGTAAACGTCTTCACTGCTCAGGAATATGTTTCTCAATTATATCGGAAAACCCTCCCTCTACCTCCCAGCATGTATGATCATTTGGGGAATGATATCCGTGTTAACAGGTCTGCTGACTTTTCTTCTCTCTGTGCATTTTGTCATTGATGTCCATGTGAAGGAATCACACACAAGTTGTTCACATGCTTTCGTGTCAGTGAAACTATTGACAAGGCTTTTTTAGCTTCGTTGGTGCCCTCCTTACGCGCTTTTTCCTTGGTTTTGTAGAGGCTGCATTCTTTCCTGGTGCTCTGGTGTGTAGCAAGATATAACGTTTCTCGGAGTTACTCAGTGGACTCCTTTTAGTTCCTTCTCACTAAATGGTATAAGAAGGATGAGCTCGGGTTTCGAACAGCCATTCTATATTGCGGCAATATCATCAGTAACGCTTTTGGTTCGTTAATGGCTTCTGGAATTTTGAGTAGGATGCAAGGTAAACTAGGACACTCTGCATGGAGGTATTTTTTCAGTTATTTTTCACATAATTCTACGATTCAAATTTCACCAGGTGGCTTTTCTACATTGAGGGTGCTTTGACGATTTTTTTTGCTGTCGTCGCCATGATCGTGCTTCCTGATTTCCCCTCCAACACACGATGGCTTTCTGAGGAAGAACGAGCCCTTGCCCTACGCCGGATGGAAGACGATGCTGGTGTCACAGATGAGGAACAGACGGAAAGTGGAGTTTCGGGGCTCTGGTTGGCGATCACAGACATCAAGGTTTGGTGGCTTGCGATAGCATTGACAGCGCAGGTTGTGGCCTTGTCCTTCAACGCTTTCTTCCCGACATTGAGTGCGACCCTTGGTTATAATACCACAATCTCATTGCTGTTGTGCGCACCGCCGTTTGTCTTCACTGTGATAGTAGCCTTCTTCCTGTCCCGGTAAATAAAGTCTTTCTCTTGCCCTCCTTCCTTACTGACCTTCGACCCTCTGGCAGACATTCTGATAAAGTTGGCGAGCGCTTTTATCACATTGTGTCCTCCTTTGCTGTTGGGATTGTTGGGTTCATTATCGCGATATCCACAATGAATACAGCCGCACGATATGTCTCCTTGTTCGTCACACTAATTTCCTGACACGCTCTTCATTCCTGACAATGTACGAGCAGGTTCTTGATGGCTCAATCCTATGCAGGCTTCATTGTTTTCTATGCATGGATAAGCAATACCTTCCTGCGACCAGCTTCTAAACGTGCCGTTGCCCTTGCTCTTATTAATGCCTTTTCACAGTTAGGAAACATTGCTGGCTCGTGAGTGATTCTACGGTTCTTCTTGGATCATCCTGACCTGAGTATTCAGTTACGTGTGGCCATCCAAATGGGGCCGTACATACCACAACTCGTATGCTATTTGCATATCTTGCAGTGGCCTCTCAATCCTTCTCTGTTGGGCCTTCAGGCAATACCTTGTTTCTTTGAATCGAAAAATGGATCAAGAGGAAGAGGAGAGGGGTTTAAAAGTCAAAGGTCCCAGGTACATTTTATAATGGATTGACCTTAAAACTAGCATTTTCTACTGACGCTAGAGGTGTATTTACGGTGTACCAGATATGTACTCGACGATTACGAATTTTCACTCGATTTAGGGCTATTTATAAGGGTGGTCCTCAACGGAAAAACGTTCTTCAATCGCTTGTGAATCGGCACGGAGTATTCTCGGATAAGCTCTCCCCAGAATACATGATCTGCCAGGCAATGACACTCATTCCAACCCACATCTTTACCCTCGATTATCAGACAGGAAATCATGAGCACAACGCGTCTCCTTCAGGATTGGTCCTTCACACAAGTTGGTGGTGGCGCTGGAACGCAGGATGGAGAGTGGTTGCCAACATCAGAGTTTCCCACGACGGTTCATGTTGAACTACTCAAGTTGAAGAAAATTCCTGATCCTGTACGCCATCGCATGCATCGAAAGATACATACTGACGGGTTACATCCCAGTTTATAGGCCTTCACGAATGGGATGTTCAATGTATGCCCTTGAACTTTGATCGTTAGTCACTGGCGTACTAATTCGTCCACTTAGGGGTCGGCGAAAGCGAATGGGCCTTTAAATCTACTTTCACGGTAACTGAGGATGAGTTGCGTTCCTCTAATGTCGATCTGGTCTTCGATGGCCTCGATACCTTTGCAAATGTTAACTTGGTGAGATTGCAACGCATCTTTCCAGATTATCGTCATCTAATCAGCCTCGCAGAACGGGAAGACAATCCTCGAGTCCGTCAATCTGCAGATTCAAATAAGTCAAGTTTTTTAACCATCTAAACTTCAATAGAACAAACAATCAGTTTATCTCTCATCGTGTCGCTGTTAAGGAAAGCTTGAAGGTTGGCTCTAACGAACTCTTGTTAAAGTTTGAAAGCGCTTTCCTCAAGGTGCGAGCATCCTTATCCAGCAGCTTGTCGCCAAACTGATGCATTTTCAGGGAAGAGATATCGAAAAGGAGCACGGAAAATTCGCCCTCTGGAACGGTGACTCCAGCCGTCTACATGTGCGTAAAGCTCAATACAAGTATGTCTTTCATATCCAGTGAAAGTTGGCCTTCTTACTTACCGTGCCATAAAGCTATGGATGGGATTGGGGTGAGATGGACCTACCTTGAGCTGTCAAGTGTAATAATCCCTTTCCTTTAGGCCCAGTTCTAATGACCGTTGGTCCCTGGAAACCAATCTATCTTCAAACGTTCGAGACTCGAATTGTTGATCTCGATGTTAGGAGCGATTGCTCCGAGTCTCTAGATGTCAAAGTTGCGGCCAACATAACACTCTCAAGCTCCATTGATGGCCGTGTTTCCGTCGAACTCAAAGCTGGCGATGGTTCCGTTGTCGCGACTTCCACAGTTCAGATTGTAGGAGGGCATGCAAACGCCTCCTTTGATCTTCCCGCTGGCAAAGTTGACCTCTGGTATCCTGTTGGATACGGAAAGCAGCCACTTTATACCATTAAAGCAACACTACTAAACGAGGCAAGCTTTTCATCCTCTGCTCTAAACTGGTATTGACCGATACTGGTTAGGGTGCGGATGTTTTGGACACGGAAGCCCTACGGATCGCATTCCGTCGTGTACGGGTTGTACAGGACAAACTCATCGATCAAGAGGGCCTGACATTCCTTTTTGAAATCAACAACATACGGATTTTCTGTGGAGGTGCATTTTTACCTACTATCCATTCTTTCTATTTGCGAGCATCAATACAGGATCGAATTGGATTCCGGCTGATTCATTCTTGACAACGTGAGCCTCAGTAGACTTGAACGTCTTCAATTGTTGCAGGTCTAATGTCTTTTCAGTGTCACTCCTGAAAGGTACAGGGCTTGGCTGCAACTCATGGTGGAAGGCAATCAAAATATGGTCCGTGTTTGGGGCGGCGGTATCTACGAGAATGACGCTTTCTATGACATTTGTGACGGTGAGTGCCAACACGTTAATTATGATTCTACGCCTATTCTGATCCATTGACTACAGAACTGGGGCGTATGGCACTTTTCTATTGCTGGTTACTAAAATTTTTGACATTTCGAATATAGTCCTTGTCTGGCAAGATTTTATGTTCGGTTGTGGGCAGGTATATATGTCATGATCAACGTTGTCTGCAAAGTCTAACCAACACCCAAAGTACCCAGCGTACGACTCGTTTTTGGCATCCGTCGAAGTGGAGGCGGAGCAGAACGTCAAGAGGCTTCGCCACCATCCTTCAATAGTCATCTTTGGTGAGTTTCGTTCTCCGAATTCTTCAGAACTCAGAGAATTAATCAGTGGAATCCATTTAGCTGGAAACAATGAAGGTGTGCAACAGCGATGCGGAGTATGTCAATCCTTGGCTGACGTTTGGTTTTTGCAGATTATCAAGTTGCCGAGTCACTTAAACTTGAGCTGGACTACGACGACGAGACGTCTGACTTCCGCAAAACGAATTTTCCAGCGCGTCACATCTACGAGGTCACGTTGCCGGGTATTGTTGCGAAGAATAGTGACATATACTACCATCGCGCTTCTCCGTACAGTGGACAAGGGAAGCCAACCACTGATAGGACGCTTGGAGATATCCACCAGTGTAGGTTCAGTCGTTCTTTTCTGCTCCATCTCTTATCCATTTCTTCCAGGGAATGTGTGGCATGGTTCTCAGGAGCCCTGGCATAATTGGGACATCTTGTCGGGTCGATTCGTATCCGAGTTCGGAATGTAAGTCGACAGACAGTCCCCGTTACCACGGCTTCTAAGCATTGAATCAACCCAGGGAGGGCTACCCCAATATTAGGACTGTCGATTATTGGCTAGGCGGCGATGAGTCTGAACGCTTCCCCCAATCCAGGTAAAACGGCTTCATTACCTAGACTGTCGCTATGATTGCTAATGGCTCGTAGGATCAACAATAATCATAACAAGGCGGACGGATTCGAACGTCGGCTGGAGGTAGATTACAATGTCCAAAGATAATCTTTATACCGTGACTGACTCCTGACAGCTTTACCTTATGGAGAATTTCAAGCACTCCTTTGAAATGGAAAGGTGGGGATATATTCCAAAGTATCTGTTGATTGTCATACCAATGATCGTCCCAGTTATGTTTACTATACCCAAGTTATGCAAGCCGAAACCCTTGCATCTGCCTACCGTCTGTGGCGCCGAAATTGGGGAGGAAAGGGTCGTGAATACACTGCAGGAGCTTTGGTATGGCAGGTGCGAAGCTCTTGCATCCGAATAGCCTCCATCTAATTCCCTTCAAGATCAATGACTGCTGGCCTGTGACATCGTGGGCTATTGTCGATTACTTCTTGCGGCCAAAGCCCGCATTCTTCGCGATCGCTCGTGAGCTCCGTCCATTCACGGTTGGCATGACTCGAAAGGACCACAAGAAGTTCATCGACGAGCGTTACGCAGATAAATTTACCATCGAAACCAAACTCGAGATTTGGGGAACCAACAGCACCCTCGCGGAGAAGAGAGCTAAGCTTGAGGTCACAACTTTTGATTTACATTCGGAATGGAAGGCAACGACGTCTACTGATGTTGTCCTTGCGCCGAATGCCAGCACCGAGCTGTTTAAGGGTGACCTTCCAGGACAGCCAGTTAGGACGAAGGCTAGTGAAGTTCCTAGAGTTCTAATCGTATCTGCTCGGTTAATTGACGAGAATGGAGAGGTCCTTGGTCGTTATTCTAACTGGTATGAGCCACGTATCTTGCAACCGGAGGGGGACTGTGGACTCAACAACTTTCTTAGGCCGGAGCCGTTCAAGTTCATCAAGTTCCCTTCGAGTAAGGATCTTGGTCTTAAAGTCACCGTTGGTGCCGATGGGGAGTCCGTCACACTGTCCACAAACAAGCCTATCAAGGGTATTGTTTTGGACGTTGAGGGTGATGATGTCAAATGGAGTGACCAAGGCATTGACCTCGTTCCGGATGATCCCCAAACGATCAAAACCGTTGGCCTGAATGGCAGGCAAATCAAACTCCGTTATTTGGGTGATGGAACGGCATAAGGAACCATGTATAACCTTGTTTGTGGTCATGAAGCTTCGGAAGAAGAGAAACAAACATTATATTGTACATAGGTATGTAGTATACTATGCGGGTTACTACTATGTAGATGTAACCAATTACCCTGAATAACCAAAATCAAATTGGGAAAAAAGAAGTATTATGTATGAATATTGATTGTGTGCAGCTGCCAGTCTTGTTGGACAAGTTACATGATTACGCAAGGGCGTGTTTCCTCCGCTGGTTGTTTATTGGTGGTTGTGGATGAACGTCGTTCAATTTCTTGTAGACATAGCTGGAATACGCGGTCGACGTTCTGGTTCATCTTGGCGCTGGTCTCGGTAAATGCGGCCTGTTTGGATTTTGCCAAAACCTCTCCCTCGTTGGCAGATATCTGTCGGCTATAAAAGAAATAAGACCCCCGAAAGTGTTATTACGTATGTATTATAACGTACCTATTGCCAAGATCCGACTTTGAGCCAACGATGACACATGGGATGTCCATTACGCCACAAAAGTCGATAATCTTGTCGTAGATGATTTGTATCATGTCAAAGGACTTGCGTGAAGCGACAGAGTATACGAGAACATAGCCATGGATGCCAATAGTGTGCTTTGAACCGAGGATAGAGAATTCATCCTGCGTGTGTGTGTTTTTAGGTTGAGATTTGGGGTTGGTTAGTTGGGATTAGTACGTACCTGACCAGCAGTGTCGATGATTTCGCAATCGAAAGAAGTGCCGTTACAGTCTACGGTCTTGTTGAAGACGCTTTCAATGGTAGGGTAGTAGGATTCGACAAAGTGACCCTCTGTGTATTGAACGATCATGGAGGATTTGCCTATCGGATAAAGTGAGTACGAATAACATAAGAACTGAATGGGTACTGACCGACAGAACGTGAGCCTAGGACGGCAATCTTTCTTCGTTTCACAGGAGCACTGCCAGCCATGGAGGTTAAGGAATGGGTTGTTCAAGTTTCAAATGGGAGTTGGTAGGAATGAATGATTCAAATGAGTCCGAGTCGGGTTGGAGTGGGGGGGGTTTTAAATATATGAATACCTTGTGCGTTTGGTGCTTTAAGGGGGCTCGCTTGCCGACGCACTTCGGCGCCAATATTTGCCTCAGGTTGACCTGGTGACCAGTAGAAATAATATTATAAAAAAGAAATTCAAGTTGGAATGTGATATGATGAGATCAAAAACATATCAACATGTCACTACCACCACCAGCAGTCCCTCCTCGTCCTTATAGCGCTCAGGGCTCTCATCAGGACTTTACTTTGACTCCTCCTCCTGTTCCTCCTATTCCACCTGAACTTCGTTATAACGACTCTCCTCCTCATTTCTCTGATCCTATACCCGCTCCACGTCCTCATCGCGTTGACCCTTCTCTACCTCTCAATGCATGTCTCTTTTCATTTTTACAAGTTCAACAACATCTAACTTCTCTTTAGATGGCTCATAATCTCGACAATTATTCTGCTGTAAATCAAGCTCCAGGCTTTTCTATTCCGCAGCCAGCTACCGGCTCTCCTGCTCCTGCTCCTCCTCCAAATTTAAATGAATGGTCTCCATTTGGTGGAAATTCTTATCAAAATCAACAGTATTCATCTCCTACCCCTCAACCTCAATCCTTTTTTACCTCAAACTATACCTTTGCATCTCCTGAAATCATTCAACAACCTATCATTTCCCAGCCTAATCCACATCCACCACCTACCGCTCCATCGCTCACTGCACCAATGCCTACAGCTCAATCACTTCAACCTGCTGTATCGTCCATCCAAAATCCCACTTATGATCCTGCTTTGAAGATCGCTTGGGCTCGCGACGTTGTTGCTCTCGTAGATCGCACCATCAATCCTTCACCTTCAACAGATCAACCTGCTGGCCCTGCGATCATTCACGATCCTGCTCTCTTACGTCTTGTCCAGATTGCCATTCCAACCATTCTGGCCATTGCTGCTTCAACTGCACAGCCTGTTCCTCCGTATGTTGCCGAGGCCGTCTATTTGCGTGCCACCTTTGCTGCAAGCGGTGCATATCCTGATCACATCCAAAAAAATCTTCGAGTTGCCTTCCGTGACTTTGAATCCGCAGCCAGAGCTGGCTATGCCGCCGCTTGGTTCCGCATTGGTCGTGATTACGAGAACGTAAACGATGCAGCAAGAGCCCGCGATTGCTTTGAACGCGGGGTCAAACTCGGCGTTGAAAGTTGTGCCTATGTGAGTTCCATCGCTTCTTCATCCACAACATCTGTCACTCACTTTCACAAGCGAATGGGAATGGCTCATCTCATGGGCCAGCTTGGTCTCCAGCCCAACGCCACTCTCGCACTACCTCTCCTTCATCGTGCAGCGACCTTGGCAAGTGTGGCTACTCCCCAGCCTGCTTATATATTTGCTTTGTTGCTTCTTGGCGAATTCGCTTCTCTTCCCACTCCCATTCCCTCTTCCGTCTTCGCTCCCTTCATACCGCCAGGATCTTCTCAAATCTTGGAGGTCCGCAAGCACCTTGAACGCGCTGCTTACCTGGGCTTTGCACCCGCACAGTACAAACTTGGACATGCCTATGAATTTGCCCAGCCTCCCTTCCCTTTTGACCCTTTGTTGAGTGTTCAGTACTACAGCTTGGCAAGCCAACAAGGAGAGGTAGAAGCGGATATGGCTCTCAGCAAGTGGTTCTTATGTGGTTCAGGAGGAGGTGATGGCGAAGACGGCGGATTTGATAAAGACGAGTCACTGGCGTTCACCTTTGCAGATAAGGCTGCAAGAAAAGGATTGCCTAGTGCCGAGTTTGCGATGGGTTACTACGCTGAAGTCGGAGTTGGTTGTCCAAAAGATCTGGGAACTGCAATTCAATGGTATAGAAAGGTGCATGCTCTCGGAAATCTTTATCAATGTCTTAAGACTCACTCTCTCTCCTTAGGCGCAAATACATGGTAATAGCGATGCATCTGAACGTCTGTCTGCACTTTCGCAACCTTCGCCAAATGCACTTTCGCGACAGCAACACGACACGATTACCGAGAACAAGCTTGTTCGCAAAAGGACGATGGCGAAACAACGTTCTGATAACCTTGGCTATGACTCTCCGTACAAGCAAGCAATACCTCCATTGCCTTCTCCACAATTTCCAGGTCAGCCACAGGAAACTCAGGTCAACAACGCCATGCTCCGACCAGATGCTCGACGAGTCGTCGAGGCCGTTCGTAGAAATTCAATGGGCTTACGTCCTAATGAATATATGAATCAACCTCCACAGCAAGCACCTCAACTGACACCCGCCCAACAGCTCCAGCAACAATATCAGCAGAAGCAGCAACAGCAACAGCAACCGCGACCGCAATCACAGCCACACCCCCAATATTCGTTGCCGCCCCAAGGGCAAGCGCCGCAACAACAAGGTGGGAGGCACCCCATTCACCAGACTAGTCAACCAGCACCACGTCCCGCACAAGGTCCTGGTGTTGGGCCGCGACAACCGCTTAGTGGAGCACAACCCCCTATGCATCGATACACACTGGCGGATACACCTGTCCCGTCATCTGGTATGGCGGGAGGGAGACAAAGTCCTGGCTTGCGTGGCGGACGACCTGCATTAGGACGTGGAGGACGTGCCGTCAGTGCATATGTTGGTCCACCTCCGTCGCAACCGCCACCCTCGCTGCCCTCAACGAACAACCCTGGTGCAAAACCCAATGGTCAGCCGGAGGAAGAGGAAGAGGAGGAAGACGGGGTTCCTCCAGGAGCCACACCTGGTCTTGGGGGCGGAGTGGTCTACGCGGCCAAACCGAGCAAGGGACCTGCAACCTTTGCGGAGATGGGCTTCCAAGGAGTGAAAGCAGAAGACAAGGAGTGCATTGTGATGTGAATTGACATATTGGATTTTTATTTTATTTTATATACATACTCTGCTTGCTAAGATACCAAAGTACATAGATACAGTGTTACAACAGTTTTGCAATGGCAGCCGCGTTGCAGCAGGGTCACATGACGATGGTTCATTCACGCGTTCGATAAAAACTTGTGACTGCAGTTGGAATGGGCAACTACAATCTTGTCTCTTACCACTCTCTTTCTACATAATGTCCTCCGCCGATATCACTCCCAACGACTCTCCCATGAACACACCTATTCAACCTCTTCATGACCCTTCTAAAGCTGCCCACGTCGTCGTTCCTCAGGCTCCTCTAGGCAATGTCGCAAACCAAGACCCATCGCTGGGTGCGAGAGCTCTCCTAGCCAAGAGGCTGGCAAAGATTATGTGCGCCTTCCTTAGACCTTTCTTCTGATTCCGAGGCTGACGATCACTCTGCTTTCTATAATCAGCAATCCGACCTTTGTGTCTCCTACCGATAATCTTGTCACTCCTGTCACTCAGAAGCTGAATGCGACAAAAATGAAGCAGTTTAGCAAGTACGAGAAACCGCTACCGATTTTAGAACCACTTGTACTCATTATTGTGATTTTTTACAGAGGTCCTAAACCCGTACAACTCTTCGCCCAACAACCTGCGAGTAACAACGACAGCGATGACGAGCAGATGGATGACGTTGATGCTACATCTACAACAATTGAGCCAAAGGAGATGACCACAACTCTCCCGAACGACGATGAAAATCCATTCTAGACCTTCATTCCATCAGACTCTCGGAATCATTTTGTATGGCTGGATCCTCCACTCTCTGGAAGAGAGAACAGATATGATATTCTTATTAGTGTTTTTGCCATCGTTTGATTATTCGCATCGTCTGTATTTCTGTCCAATGTAAGATGTACTATTGTTTTTATCGGTTGGCATATTGCATCTCCAACAATGTATCGAGGAGATAAGGGGTCTGAAAGCCACCGAAGTTGGGGGCTGTCCCTAATTTCACGGCCCAATAGCGTCGTCATCGCCTGGCGAGTTGTCGGATGCATAATCACAGGCGCAATAAGCCACCCAGGTCTCCAAGGGACCGATCAACAAAAAAAGTCCAGCACTGGCGTTGACATGCGCTTTCCTTGACGAACCGCAGCTTGACGGTAAGGAATGAGTAGGAACCTTCGAAGCGATGTCAGAGTTGCAATGAAAAAAAAAATCGGAAAAAAACGCACCGTTCAATCATCCTCCATATCAAGGTCGCCTTCGACGCCGGCACCCTCACCCGTGTCGTCAAACACAATGTCCTCGTGATACACCTCTTCAGCAGCATCAGGATATAAATCACCCTCGACATTAGTACCGTCAACGACTGTAAAGGTTGATTCTGCCGCGTTGAGATTGGTTGTCGGTGCAGCGGCGGCGAGATTGGATTCAACATGAGTCAGAATTTCCTCCATTCTATCTCCGAGCCTGTCTTCCAGTTCCTCGACGATCTGATAGATTGAGTTCTTAATCTGAATTGCGTGATTACGAGGATGAATAGAATGACGAACCACATAGAGTTCAACTGGTGTAGTTGGGGCAAGGTTCACGACTTGAAGCTTTTCAGCTTTAGTCAACTCATACGGTGCGATATGTCGGCCTGGATGCATAATGCTTGACTAACGCCACGGTCGCCACCACCAACTTGTTGCATTATGGACGGCTTTCTATCCCAGGTGCCACTCGAGGAGCACTCTACGCTCTCACAGATCGATGCTGATACGATATCAGACACAATCCAGAATATCAGAGAACAACTCGCCGCATTGCATATCGGTGCCACCTTAGGCCAGAAACGCCTCAGCGTTATGTATGCCAAACTGGCTCTTTGGCTTGCGATATACTTTGAACTCATCACAGTGTCTCCAGACAGATGCAGAATCTTTTAAGTGGACTACCGAGGTTAACTGAACAGGAGTTATGTGACCTTGAACAACAAGGTATGACTTGGGCTATTCTTTGAAGTATAAATCGTGAACCATTTCATAGACTCATCTTGCCCTATCTGTTTGGCATCGTATCCCGCAATTATTTCAGAAGAGGAGACTGCTCTGGCGATGGACTCCCCAGCTCATCCCATTGAAGAACTGGGCGTTACAAGGTTATCACAACAATGGCAGTGTGGGCATATCTTTTGTAGAAGAGAGTGAGTCAAGTGGTCTAGTGCTTCCTCACATCCTTGTCCCTCATCGGCTCGCCAGCATAACCAAGTGGATTAAAGAGGGTGTAAGTTTTGGACCTTTTTTATTAGGGAGTCCATCCTAAATCCGTGTCCCAGCGCGACTCCTGTCCATTATGTCGCCATCATCTTGTTAAACCTGGGAATCCTGATGCGCCTCTTGTTGGACTCGATGATATCGCTTCTCTTAGGTCACGATTAGAGGAACAGATATCTTTGATTCAACGTTGGAGAGACTCCGTGACTGCTAGCTCATCCATTGCACAGACTCAGAACTCGGACGACGAGAATCAGGTTCAAGACCACGACCAATCGTTTAACAGTATGTATTCATGATCAGTTGGCAGCGTTATTTCTATTTTTACGATGCAGTGTACCAACACATCGACACAATTATTTCTTTGCACACATCTGAAGCTCGAGATTAGAGTTGGATACAAAAAAATACAAAAATTATTAAACTGATTGCCAATTCTACCTCATCCAAAATCTCCTGAAGCAAGACTTGCAGAAATGAATGCTTGTGTGTTCTTCTGTTAAATCGTCGAACTTAGGAGATCATGTCCAGCCCACAAGGGCAGTACTAGGCTATGGTATACTCTGTATACATCATAGAAATGGATATTTATGACAAGTTGACTGAATGACATGGTACGTTTTCGAAGGGGTCACGTAAATGATAGTTGTCCATAATATATAGTGTTCGTGAAAGATGTTTTGCAACAGATGTATGACTGCCGTTTAGTTTCTCCGGCATAGTCTGAACAAGTTGCGTTTGAAGAAGTAGAACAAGCACTATGTTCACGAACATGAGTCGTCAGAAGTTCAAGACATCAAGAGAAACGTACCCCAATGAAGCGCACAGCTGAGAGGGCAAACGTAGCGAGGAGGATAATCGTAAAGTAGACGTTCTGCCTACTCCGCAGAGCTGCCTCGTCTGCCGCAGGGTCTGCAGTGTTTGGCAGACCAGTCATGTTTGAAATGGCAACAGCAAGTGTCGCATTTGAAAGCATCCACGCAGCAACAAGACGCGTACGGAAGGTTTTATTTTGATCATCCATCGTCGGCTTTTCAACGACTTCCTTGACATTGACCTTGGTCATCGCTCGTGTCACAGTTTCTTTAAACGCAGCATCGACGTCTTCCTGGACTCTGGCGGTGTCTACAACAACGGGGGCGTCTGCACCCTTGGTCTTTGAAGACGAGACGGAGGGAAGGACCTCCGCTTTATCACTGCCTTTGGTACCCCAAGACACCTAGGTAACGAAGGGATTAATTTTGATTCATAAAATGGAAGGCCAGAGACTGACATCGTGTAGGTTACAAAACGCGTAGACATTGAGAACATTTGTGAAGCTAGGAGCGAGGCATAGATATTGCAGGAAACTGGAGAACATGTGCCAAGGATCGCGCTAGAACGAGAATGAATATCTTTGTCTAAATCGAGAGTATCCTGGACTTACATAGAGGAAGGACGCGAAAAAGTAGATACCTATGTTGGATGTTAGTGTATAGATGATGAATAAGGGCCGAGCCCGTACCAAATGTGGATACCAGGGCCGCTATCAGAGCACCGATGGGTGGCTTAACTAATGTTAAAAGGACTTGTGCGACGCTTTTGCCCGCAAAACTTGGTATTTCCTGCATGTTCCGCTTCAATATCTTCATAAGACTGTCAAGATATTCATACGCACACTGATGGATTTGACAGTCAACCAGATGGAACAAACTATCAGGTAAATGGCAAGAACAGCGTAAACCCTAATGATGGATGATAAGAAAAATATCGAATAGGGAACAAACGACACTTACCAAAGTGTTATCGTATAGATTAACCGTTCACCCTTTGGTCGGTTACCCAACGCCAGGACAAACTGTACAGTTAAGAATGCCAGGTAGATCCATTTTAATGCCTCGTTGACCCAGTGCGTCTGTTGAAATGAGCGTTAATCGAAACGAAGCGATGCGCACAAAAGGGAGCACATACAACTTCTTGTGTTCCAAATATGACTATTCCCTGGTCAGGAGCAAGTTCGATGATAATACTGAATGTGAGCCATAGATTTGCCAAAGCGAACCACGAGAAGATCAAAGCAAAGATATTGTACTGTTCACGAAGAATAGGTAAGCGTGTTCTGATTCGTACTGGGAAAAAATAGAAATACGCACGAGAGCCTGAATGTGAAGGAAAAACATGCGAATAATGCCGTGTCCTGAACGATAGAACATGAAAAAATTGACGAGAGAGTACTAGATGGGGATCAGAAGGTGGACGTGTTCCATGCACCGAAAGCTTACAACTGAGGCAGCAAATGAACCATTGAGCCATCGCCTACGCTGGCCAATGAGTTCAGGGGCACTCTCAGGAACATCCGTTTCGGCTTTGCTTGGTTTCACATAAGTCAATGTCCATCGGTCTCCTGCTTTTGCGACAAGCTCGAAGCAAAGAATACGATCTTCGGCTGTAACACGCGGTAGTTAGTACCAATCTGAAGAAAATGTTACACTATTTACCCAAGAACATGTTTTTGGTGAAGATGTTCATCCCGTAGATACCTTTTGGTCCGAGGCGGTCGGCAAGCGAGTGGTCGCCATGGAAGTACTGTTCCAAAGGACGCCCCAAGATAGCGCGATACCGGTAAGCCGAGAAAGCACCTGGAAGCACCGACACGTAACCGAAAGAACTCTCCAAAGGTTTATCTGAAGAGAAGGTTATGACAAGGTCAGAAACGACGAGATGAACGAAATACCCAGAATGTTAGACATTTTGTATTCGAAGTTTTGAGCGGCAACGAGGGGGTTCAAGAGCTTCCGACCTCCTTCTATCATGGCGTGAATTTCACCTGCAAAAGGAATTCAGTTTGTCATACATGAAAACGGGGAAAGCGCGAACCGCAGCAGCCTCCCAAATTTGCATCATTGTAAAAGGCTTCCCAAAGATAGTAGATTGACTTGTGCCCAGGTTTGGTACCTGCATCGATGAGTACACAAATCTCGGGCTAGAAGACTTGTTAGTTTTCCATTGCGAAAATTCGAAAACGAAACGAACTTTGAGCATTTTACCGATAGCATTGAATAGCCAACGATGGGAGTTGATCTTCTTCTGGTTCTTCGCCTTGAGAACGAGTATGATTTGGACGGGTACCAAGTTCAGTGGGTCGTTAGGTTGAGGCAAGATAAGTTGAGGAGATGAGTCCACTGAAAGCTGAGTGGTATACTGGAATTGAAATTAAGATGAGCAAATAGCGGATCGAGAAGGTTGTCACCTCAAAGATATGAGCAACTGTGTCTTTCCCATCAATTTGTTTCTTCATGATGCCATCTTGATAGACCCCAACAGTAGCAAGGAGATCCAAGACGCTCTTGTCCATTGGCTCCAATCCGTCAACAATCAATGCAACAGTGATTTTTTGCCAACCAGGCGTCCCTTCCTCTGCACTTCTACGCCAGTACTTGGATTGCTTGGTCTTGCAGATGTCACGAATATTGAGCATAACACCGTGGAGTGTGCGTGAATACAACGTTTTGTCCTCGTTATACGAGGTGACAGCAATGAGCAGCTCCGTGTCACGATTGTAGTTTTTGGCACGCAACGACCAGCCATTGGCTTCAGTAAAATCGTCAGGATCACAAGTGGCCGCAGTATATCGCATATGGCTTGTGACATAGTTAGGTCAGATGAGCACAGCGAGAATGACTAGGTATTGGACTTACGTGAACTCCGTTGTTTTCGTAGACGACCACTTAGCCTCGATGGCTGAATATACTGGGGTTGGAACAGGATATTCGGCAATAAAATTACCATTGGTGAGTTTGACTTTGCGCGTCACACCACGTTTGATGGTTTGGCGGCGCCTCCATGCACCCTCAGCACCACCAGTGGCGTCAGAGGCTACGGACATGGGACGACTGGCGTAAGGATCACCCAAAGTGTTGGGGTCCAAAGGACTTTAAAAGAGTTGAAAGAAATGACATGGGGTTCAAAGAAGTACTCACGGTGGAGGGTAGAAGTTTTGACCCTGTGTCAAAGGCTGTTTCTCAATCTCATCGTCGTCGTAATGAGGTTCTTCAGCCTCAAGGTTTGTTACACTACTCGCTGCGAGTGAATGCGTATAGGGCGATGGTTCACGAAAGGGTAGTTCTGGCTCTTGGAAGTGAGTATGATGAGTGCGGTCAGCAAAGGGATCGCCATATTCTGAGGCATAAGAGCTTGTAGACGGGAGAGGAGGTCGTTGGTCAGACATAAGAGAGGTCGTGAAGAGAACAAGTTCTGCGCTGGTTTTTGTTTTGACACGGGGCGATGAGAACTAAATATAGCATCGCCACCGCCCGTTGCCGATCGATCGCAAATTACAGTTGCACTTGGCTCTAACATGAGTACAGCAAGTATTCTTCGCTTTGGAATGGAAGTAGATAATTCAGGACATCTAAGTATCTCCTCCATCCTTTCTCAGTCGTCTTTCTTTCGCTATTGAAATATTTTGTCTCTGAGGTTTCCGTTGAGGACTGTATAGCCACTGTGATTGATGGGAGAAATCGGCAAAACAAAGGCTGCGTTTGTTCACTGAGGTCATCGACGCAGCACAGTTAGGCTGCGCTGGATCTATAATATATGCGTCGAAGTTCGAATAGTCCTGACAGGCATTTGATTTCAAATTCATCTTGAAATCAGAAAAATATCAAAATTTATCATCTGGTAATCATGCTATGTATCCTTATGTACCTGGGCAACGCGTCTTCTCCGGATATTCGGCAAACTTGATACCTATAGCTGGTGGCGATTCAACTTTCTTGTCCAACAATGTCTTCTGTACTTCCCGTCATCTTCTATTGGTGAGCAATTTGGATGCACTCCTCCTCGACGCAAAGGCTCAGCGCTCATGTCTGATCTCCAGTTATGATGTTTCACCATACTCCGCAAAGATCGACAATGTTCTAACACTCAAAAATATCCCTCATCAGAAAGTCAAGGTGAAGATATTGATCAGTTATCGTCTGACATTGTCTCCCTAACACTTACTCTGCATAGGTATCAAGAGTTTTGCCACGCCCAGAAATATCTGATCTCTTGGGCATCACATATCGACAAATCCCTATCCTGTCCATAGGCAATGACGTTTACTGCGATACCAGGTAAGTCTGCGGGGAACTAACACCTAAGACCGGAGGCTGAGCTAAATTCTTTACCGATAGTCTCATTGCCTCTACTTTGGAGAGGCGCTTTCCGTCTACAGCTGGATATGGCACAATTTTTCCTCCCTCCAAGCATGCAAGCAATTCCATTGACACAGGCGCAATCAAGCTATTTTCCAGACTATACGATGCGACGGTTTTTCCCAATGCAGCGTCTCTCTTACCATGGGAGAACTTCCCACAATCTTTCATAGACGATCGAAGCAAGGTCAGTCGTGCGTTGTCTACTGGATTATTAGTTGATATCACTTTCCCTCCCATCAGCTTTTTGGTGCACCGATCAACGTAAGCACGATAGTATCAGGTCGAGGGCGGTCATTGACGACCTTGTCTTCGTACTTGGTGAGTTATAAAAGTCAAAACACCTGGCTTGGGTCAAAGGCTAACTGACCTGGGGATTTCAGGGGCTCCTTGAAGAACAACTCAACGATGGACGTGAATGGTTGTTTGATTCTCAGCTTCCGTCTCTTGCAGACGTATCTGTTCACTTCATCTTATCCTGGCTTAAGAGTGCAGGTATTCCTGCTGCTCAGGTAGTAGTGGCCAAGTACCATAAGACTGCTTTAGTAAGCCGCATATCTTCTGCTTCACATCTTATTATCAATTAACCCTCTCTGATCAGTGGTTTTCACGCGTTTCGCGCCACATTAAAGAAAGGCGAGACACACAAGCCGCTCCTGGGATAGTTAGTGGTCATCAGGCTGCCACAACAATTGTGTCTGCTCCTCACGAACCTTATGATGTTACTGGGTTCGACAAGGAGGAAGCCAATCTTCTTGGCCTTCAGCTGAACGACATTGTTCAAGTTGCCCCAGATGAAAGCGGTTCGTTCGGATTCCAACGAATCCACATATTTTCTGAGTCCTTTTCTGTAGGGAAAAACTATCCAACAATCGGAAAATTGGTAGGTTATAACACGGAAAAAGTGGTTATTGAAGTACAAGGATCGCTGGGGCTGATTCGATGCCACTTCCCTCGGTTGAAATTCGCGGTGACACCCATTCGACTTCGTTCCGAGCTTTAACTTGTGCGACTGAAATAAAACATGTCAATGTCGAGAACACAGCTCTTTATATATATGTATTATGACTTGAAATGAGTCAGCTCTAGTGTTCATCTAGCTTGAGGGACAAACGTTTAGCTGGCTTAGTTCCTTTGAAAACAAAAAAAAATGCAAACTATATAATCACCTCCGTGGTATAATTATACTGATTCAGATCCATATACTGTCATGCATCGATCTTCAAAAGCTTTGACCATGAGCTTCGACACCTGGCCAAAGAATGCCGACGACACCGACGCATGCAGCGGATTCGCGAACGCGTATTCCAAGTCGAGAGTGACCAATGTACTCTTTTGGCCAATGGGCGCCAAGTTCGGTTGCTCGAGTGTTCTAGCCGCAGGATGGAATCGCCAGGTCGTAGTGAGAGTCTTGAACAGAGGGGTTGAAGTTGACGCGACAGCCTAAGATATAGTTGGGTATTAAGTTTTTGAACAAGTCAGTGACGCACCTCAACGGATTCGTACGGTCTGCAGGTAACTCGACTTATGTAGCTCTCTGTGAAAGTCAAAAACCCAACAGTTAACTCCGCTTCCATTGATATAGGTAGAGGGACACGGTCATCGTGAATTTTTGTCAGACTTTGAGAACGAGAGACGATGCGGGAACCAGTACAAAAGGGAATGAAATGATGGTACGATTCAACATCGGAAACGAGTTGGTAAAGCTCTTTTTGACCGAAGCTAGGAAGTAGGAAGGAGTGAGAAATGACTACTACTACATGTGGTTGATAGGATGCGAACTTACGGAAGAACTTTACGCTCATGATATTTCTGGATTTCAGAGCCGGAATTCCATGGTGCCAGTTCAGAGAGATTGGGAAGAGAAAAGAATGTTCTAGTGTGTTTTGGCCCACATAATCTCAATATTTGTGAAGAACGGCAGCAAAGTGCCTGGGGAGACATGAAAGATGGAGGAGGAGGATAGTGAAAGCGATTGACCCAGCACTAGGTGAATCAGATTTTGTTTACACACATGATGAAGTATGTAGACAGTACTACTCAAGCATAATATCCAGGTGCCAAGAACCTCAGCTCCTCTAAAGAAAATTACACTTACTAGTCCATAAGAAACTGGTCTGGTCATGCATGCTGGAAATTTGTTGAACGTCAACTAAAAGTTACCGCATTTATAAAGCAAACAGTCGATAGGAAACGTCAGCGCTTGTGGTGTGGCGTGTAAAACTTCATAAACAATGCATCAAGCGGTATAATCAGCATTTTCGGGGCAATCTCTTGCAATCTAACGGAGGAGGTTAAAACTATGCTCTGTGCAGTAATCTGCGGCAAACTCACATGACCCTCCTGCTGGCATTTGAAACAGGTCCTGCTTTTGATACCAGCGGGTGCAGAGTCAACAGCGGTGGCTCCAGGAGTCGGCGCAAGGCAGTCCCTAGATTGTATCAAGTTACTACATATGTCATGCGACACGTCGCTGAAAAGCTTACCTAGCCATGTGATTCGGGCCACCACAGCGGTAACATTTGACGGGTGGCAAAGCCGAAGTGTTCAGGGAGCGACCTGGGGGAGGAACACGGGACGCAAAGCCTCCAGCGGTTCCATTGGGGCAAGAGCGAGCAATATGGCCAAATCGTCCACAGTTCTGGTTACATGATACATTAAAAACGACGCAAATGAAGATAACAGAATTCATACATAACATTTCTGACTAGCAGTCTGTTGTTGAACCCTCAAACTAGGGCATTCCGCTGGTTCAAGGTGAATGCATTGACAACTTGGTCTCTCGAAAAAGTCATACCTTGAATGTGACCAACTCCACCGCATGAGTAACACTGCTTCGCAGAAACGCTGCGGGGAGACGGGCAAGCAGAGGATTCATGCCCTGGTTGGCGACAATTGTAGCAGAGCCTCTGATCGGACGTGCAATTCTCGGCGATGTGACCGACTATTAGAGAAAGCCAAATCAGAGAAAGCTAGAAACTGAAGAATAGAAGAGAACACACGATTGCCACACTTATAACAACCCTTCCTAGCAAACTGAAATGCCATCTCGAAACAACTTCTGAACTGATTTAAAATAACTGAGACTGGTGAATAATGAAATCACAGAGTAAGAGCTGATTACCTCGCTTCTCCCACTTCCAGCAAACCACTAACTCTCTCCCGCGTCCGAAAAGAGGGATGTGTTGGAAGTGATGGTTGTAGTTGTCGATGACGGTGAGTGGTGTATTATGGGGCCAAACAACCGGCCCTGAAGTGCCTTACCAAGCTCATACTTGTGATTGCCGAAAGGCTGTTATCGATGTTGATGAGATCCCTGAACTAGATATATAAAGTCCGATTTTTGTTTTCTTGTTTCTTGACACCCTAAAGTATAGCCCAGGACGTGGAGGTATGTTTTCGCCCTTTCTTTGAACTGTCATACATTCTTATATCCCTTCTTCAGACTCTACTTACCTCCCGACGGTGAGGCGATCTTACTTCGCTAGCGTCCATCGCGCTTCTTGTTAGGTTGACGAGTGGGTTCTCTCTTGGTGCGTCGTTAAACCTTTCCACATTATCATTCAATCCACTGAATCAAATCACATTAGATGGCCTCCCCTCCTGTGCGACACCACCCATCATCCTTCCAATAAGCGACGTAACAAGCGCACTAAGCATGGCTTACCGTGCGGAAGGAGGGTCTCCTACAAATCATTGGCGCTAGTTTTGTCGAAAACGAGGAGCTTGGATGGTTCACTGGTCCATTAGCTGTTAACATTGCTACGATGTCCTTCCATTGCGTTCAATTATGCACATGTCGTCGTCGAATCAAACAATCTACTCAAGTCTCAGAGGAAAAGCCAAATTAAATTTTGACTGCTTTTCACGAAACGGTTCGCCGTGACTGCAAAATTTGAAGCTTAGGTTCAGAATTTCCCCCTTCCACACGGGGCTAATCGACCAGGAGTGAGAAACGTTATCCGATATGATCATGATCATTGATAAGATAAAGTCTAGCTGATGGGGAAAATCTGGATTAATAACACGTCAAACTAGGCTCTTGTACTCGCGGCAGGTCTTCGTATACAATAACAAAAACGACGTATCTCATTGGTTGCCTTCAAGAGCAGTTCGAAATCCAGGAGTGTGGAAGTGACTGTGATCAAGTCGTGCACCCAACGTGCACCACGATCTTCCTTGTGGCGTCACTCAACCCCGTTACAACTTGAACACGAGTCCTTCTTTTCTCATTCATCACACCAAATTGCTTCGATGGAACTACGTTGGGTAAGCAGCTGTTGACAATTTTAAATGTGTATCCATAATCTGCCGTTCAGATATGACGCCTCTTTGACAGCCATCTTCCAGCCATCGACGCCACTGCACTTCAACTTTGAGTCGCTTTAGCTGAAGCTGGTATCCTTCTAAGTCCTTGTGACCCTCATGCATCTTTAGTATGAAATACTAGCCTTGCCAATATCGACAGATCTGTGGGGTAACTATCTCCTGGTGCTTCCGAGGTCAAGGACCTCACCAAAGCCTACTTCGGGCCCCTTTCTCGTCAGCTTCAGTGATGCAGAGGTAGGCGGCCTTTCTTCACTGTATCGCTGAGCTCGCTTAAAGTAGAAAGCCGCCCAGACTTTTGCATCCGTTCTGGCCAATTTCTGTGGATGACTTTAAATTTCTACCTTGGCTTAACATAGACATCAATCAATCGACCGATGCAGTAATTGGTCTAGCTCCTTTGTGATTGTTAAACGATGAGGCATCCAATGTCACAAATACACCTGTCTTCCATGCCTATGCCACGGGGCTTGTTTAAAGTTGTAGGACTTGAATCGCTTCCTCCACCCCCACGAGTTCGAACTCTCTGCGAGAACTTTTCGATTGGATTGGGCGCTTCCTAATATGTCCCCTGTACAGATTTTCTTCTCTTTTGCGACCATTCCAGTTAATCCTCACCTTGTGTATTCAAGGCAAGAACCTATCCGGATCGACAAGAACTGGGCTTTATTGCAGATCTTGCAAACGAAGCAGGTCGCCATGAAGGTAGGGTTTCAATTTTTTCTCCTTTTGCTGAACATCGTTTGATGTCAACTGGAATACAGATGTTATCCAACAACTGAAGCTGATCATCAAAGATCATGGTCCTCGCCTATCTACGGACGAACGCAGCCTTCTTTCTGCTGCGTATAAGAACACCACAAATGCGCTGCGCAATAGCTGGAGGATCGTTGATGTCGTGTATAAAATACAGTCGACACGACAAGGACGTAGTCAGCTCATACAACGTCAGCGTCAACGCATCGAAAAAGAGTTAGTTGGAATCTGTACGGAAATTATCGACCTCCTGGATCACGAATTGATCGCTGCAGCAAACGACGGAGAAGAGCTGGTATTCTATTCTAAATTGTAAGAACGAAGCGCAAGCCTTAGTGTGTACGCAACCCTAAGCATGAGCATATGTAGGAAGGGTGATTATTGCCGATACCTGGCAGAGCTTGGCCAAAAGTCTGACAGGGATCACTACGCAGAGCTCTCCCTCAAAGCATACAGACTGGCTTATCAACATGCATCTGCAACTCTCCATCCTCTCCATCCAACAAGGCTGGGGATGGCACTGAACTTTTCCGTTTTCTATCATGGCAAGTATTCACGCTTCAGTCAAGGTATCCCGATTTTTGATCCATCGACAGATATAAAGAAGAGTCCATTAAGTGCATGTCACTTAGCGAAGAATGCCTTTGACGACGCAGTTCTCTCGGTTGGCATGCCAGGTCTTGTTGTCGAAAATCAGACGCTGCAGGATTCTGTGGCGATACTTCAGCTTTTGAAGGATGACCTTATCTTATGGTCCAAAGAGATCTAGGCATTTACTATTAGGGATCTGTTCACTACAAACGTCTCAACTTTTTGCGATCTGTGTACGTACGGATCCGAGTTATGCTTGCAACGCTTCAAAGCCGAGTGCTAAGACGTCCTCATCCATACTTTTTATGCCTGAGGCTATTGCTTTGACTGATTTTTCTCGTCGTTAGCAAATGTTGCCGCAACCAGCATTGGGAATACCAATGTGGCATCTGCAAAAACCTTCAAAGCGATGAATGTAAGAAATAAAAGCGCGAAAAGACCATACCTTTACTGACTCGGCGCCTGCTCGAATTTTTCCCCAAGACACAGCCTCGTCTGGACGAGCACCTGAGTCTGAACCGTCAAATTCCTGACCAGTATTCTGCCGATAATCTTAAGTCATGCCATCGAAAAGTCCGGAGAACGACTCACAATGAAGACAGAATAGTCAGCTCCATTTCGCTGTCAAAAGGTTGTTATGTTGTCCCGATACTGTAGAAGAAATTGAACCAACTATCAACATCGCATTTGCGATCTGATGCTTGCATACGCCACCTCCAAGGATAATCATGCCAGCTTTACGAGACGTCCGTGACTTTTCATTTAGATCCCGTATATCCTGAACTATGTCAAGAACAAGGCCAGGATTTCGAAAAGAATGGAAATAAATCATATCTCCGATAGACCCATCCGTGAGGGCGGGGCAGAAGACAGGAATGTCATTCTAAATTTTCCCATTTATACGTGTTGCACAGGTGAGATGCAAAAGGCGCACTTTATATGCCCAATAGTATACAGATTCCTCATTATTGATCTCTTTTCCTAATCGTCGGATGAAAGAGCTTGGTGTCCAAAGGGTTCCAGTCGCCTTCTGCTCTGCTAGCATTGTATCGAGAAGGGGCATGAGCCAATCCTCAAATTTGCAATAGTTATCATTGGGGACAATGAGGTTTCCTATACGGTTCATTCCGCGTCTTCTCAAATCGGCACCGTTGAGATTGAAATCGGCAAGGTATGTTTTCCCTAGACATTTGATGAAGTCTTCCTCAATCCCTCCAGCGGTTGTCACGAGGGCAGAAACATGCTTGTGCTTCACGAGGTAGAGAATGACTTCACGTAGGCCAGACGAGATCAAATTTGAAGTGTACCCTAGGAAAACGTTACATCGAGTTTGGGCTCGAACATCTGGAGATGAATAATAATCCGATTCATCTTCGGCCAAAGGTTCGTCTGAAAGGCGCCACCTGCGCTAAAAGGAAAATCGATCATGGCTCATGTATCCTTGAATTAACCACGAACCATTCTGTTGACGATGTCAATTGCCTTGCCCAAGCTATTTGCTTGGAATCCGATACGTTCATAACTTTGTAAAAAATCCTGCAATGATAGAGATTTTTCGAAATCCGGACCTTGAACTGATACGGCGTCGTTTTCTACGGGTTCAGAACGCAGGAGAACAGCGGCAGAGGCACCCGCAGGTACGGTCATCGAGGTCATATTTGCAGATGTCAAAATTATTTTTGATCCTTTTTTGGGTATCCAAATGTCCAAATCGGGTAACACCTGACAAGTGGGCAATTACGCGCGCTCAACTTGTTTATTCGTTCTCTTCCAACGTCCAACACAACATCATCGCAAGCCGAGTGCGCTGGTTGCATGGAAGCTGCCGTCAGCCCTCGTAGCGTCCCCCTTCCCCTTTCACCTCCAGCCCTTCAAATCGATGAAGTTCTAGAGTCCAATTCACTGATACCCACGCCTGGTGACGAATCGTGCGCAGCTCAACCCTTGACTCCCCAGCCTCACGAAGAACATACCGAGAACTCGGAGGCTTTGGACTCAAATGACTCCAAAGGTTTAAATATCACAATAACAGATGTGAAGAAAATTGAGGAGACCGCGGAGAATCTAGTGGCGCGCGGAGAGCCCGACCAATCTCCAATACCTGCACAGGAAAGCTCAGAGCGTAGCTCGCTTGAGCGAGAAGAAGGTCGAGCTATTACAGAACACCAGCCAAACGTTGCCGATGCGGAAAATCATGACCGGGCGCACTCTACAATCCCGACGCAGGATACCGTCCCAAAATCACCTCAACCTGCAGAAGCGACTGTAGAACAAGAAACGGAAATTACTCACAATGAAGACAATACGGCTGCGCCCCCTACCCCACCCGCCAAACCCAAAGGTGTTCGTGAGGACACCGTGGTATCTGGTACTTCCCATGCGGACGAATCTGCGCAAGGTCACAAACGCTCCTTCACCATCTCCCGCGGTTACACCGTCTCCGTTGTTCTTATAACTGCTGCACTTGAAACCATTGCTGCTTCTCGTGAGGCCAAACGCTCGACAAGCCTCCGTGACAGCACACAGAAGGCGCTGGAATTGATTCGGAACGATCAAGGTGGAGGTCATCCTCGAGAGATTTTTGAGCCCCTACGCCTAGCTTGCGAAACGAAGAACGAAAAACTGATGATTGCAAGCCTGGATTGTATATCTAAGCTTATATCATACTCATTCTTCGCTGAACCTGATGCTGAACCCAGTCACATTCCTTCGCCACCACCCTCACCTCACCAACCAGGCAGCGGCGCTTCAGCTCCACAACCATCCCTTGTGGATCTCGTGGCGCATACGATAGCCTCTTGTCACTTAGAAACGACCCCAGAATCTGTGTCTTTGCAAATAGTGAAGGCATTGTTATCTCTGGTCTTATCACCCACTATTCTCGTCCATCACTCTTCTCTGTTAAAAGCGGTTCGAACCGTCTACAACGTCTATCTTCTAAGTACAGATCCTGTCAACCAGGGTGTCGCACAAGGTGGCCTTACACAAATGGTACAACATATTTTTGCCCGGTGTAAAGTCAGTCGAACCTCCAAGGAGACCAGCGAGCTTGCTTTACCATCTTCTGCTCTTCCCCTCAGCACACCTTCTTCAAATCGGGCGTCCTTCGCTATTTCCAGACCAGATTCGGACGTCATTGGCCACGAGGGTGACGACGAAACTGCTCCTCCTTCAGAAGAAGACGCTCCTCAGAAATTGTCGTCATTAAACGGGAACGATGGCCCCTCCGCAAACGGAAATGCACGTCTAACCTTGTAAGCGTACTACTCATACCTTCATGTTTCAAAAATTAAACCTTTCCGGTGTAGACAAAATTTTGAAACTGTCAACCCGCTGGACATTGTACCGGAAGCAGACCATGGTCATCATCTGACTTCTAATGATCTTTTTGTAAAAGACGCCTTTCTCGTGTTCCGGGCTCTCTGCAAGTTGACTATGAAACCATTGAACACGGAAAGGTGCGTCGTATCATTTTGCTGAACAGATTTACTCTAAACGCTCCTTACAAGTGAGAGGGATGTTAAATCACACGCTATGCGCTCAAAACTTCTTTCCCTTCATCTTGTATTGACCGTCCTGAATTCCCATATGGCGCTGTTCGTCGATCCCAAAGCCATCATATATTCCAGCTCTTCAAATGAAGCGACGACATTTGTCCAGGCTGTTACTCAGTATCTTTGTCTAAGTCTGAGCCGGAATGTCGTTAGCCCTGTTCCTCAAGTCTTCGAGATCAGTGTTGAGATATTCTGGCGAGTGCTTTCTGGAATGCGCACAAAACTCAAGGTGCGAGTAATTGGGAGGTCTTTACACACAGTGAGACTTACGAAATCTATGCAGAAAGAGATCGAAGTTCTTCTACACGAGATCTTCATCCCTATACTTGAGATGCGAACTTCCACTCTGAAACAAAAAGCTGTCATCCTTGGCATGTTGTCAAGGTTGTGCCAGGACCCACAAGCTCTAGTTGAGATCTATCTCAATTACGATTGCGATAGCGAAGCTGTTGACAACATCTATGAACAGTGAGTTCAAGGTGCATCATCGGCAAATTTACAGAACATTAAAACGACACTTTCAGCTTGATTAATATCGTTTCGAAGATCGGCACGACACCTTCGTCTTCAAATCATCAAAGAAGCAGTGAACCTTCCAGCCCAGCGCTGAGCCCCACTAATAAAAGTCAGGCCGCAGGGACCCCGCCTTCGATAACGTCCGTTCTGTCAGTACCTGGAACCATGGATACCTCTGTAATGGGCCTTTCCGAAGGTCAATTGAAGCGACAAGGGCTCGAGTGTCTTGTCGCTGTCATGCGCTCTCTAGTCGTTTGGGGAACAGCCTCGGGGAAAGCAGTCGATGAGGTTCCAGCTACCCCGGCGAAATCTCAGGTTGGCGAGGACTTGCCTCTCACACCAGATGGGTCGGTAGACAAGCTTTCAGCATCCGCAACTAGTACAGACACACTACGTCAGCCCACCCCTGACATTGTCGATGACCCAACTCGATTTGAAAGTGCAAAACAAAAGAAGACAACTCTTCTCGAAGGCATTAAGAAGTTCAACTTCAAACCAAAAAGAGTTAGTATTTGACACTTCCGTTGAAATTGTGTTTAACATTCGTCTCTTAGGGTGTTCAATTCCTGGTCGAAACTGGCTTTATCCCCAGTAATTCGTCTCTTGATATAGCCAAATTCTTGCTTTCGACTGATGGCTTGAGCAAGAGTATGATAGGAGAATATCTTGGCGAAGGGTAGGTGTTTCGTGGTTATGCCTCCCGCTACTTCACTCAACTATGTTGATCAGGGCTGATCAAAATATCGAGATCATGCACGCATTTGTTGATCAACTTGAATTCAAAGATCTGCCTTTTGTCGATGCACTTAGAATGTTCCTCCAATCATTCCGGTTACCCGGGGAGGCACAAAAGATTGACCGATTCATGCTGAAATTTGCCGAACGTTACATCGCAGGGAATGCGAAGACGGTATTTGCGAATGCTGGTGGGTCATCTGATAGTCTAAACATATTCTTACCTTACCAACTACAGACACGGCATACGTCCTGGCCTACTCAACAATCATGCTTAATACCGATGCACACAACCCTCAAATCAAGCACAGAATGAGCAAGGCCGAATTCATCAGAAATAATCGAGGAATTAACGACAACAATGATCTACCCGAAGAGTTTTTATCCAGTGTTTATGATGAAATTGTTTTGAACGAGATCAAGATGAAAGATGAAGTTGAGTCTACCCTGACAGTCCATGCTGGTGGACCTGGTTTGGCTGGGGCACTTGCCAATGTTGGGCGAGACCTGCAAAAAGAGGCCTACGTCCTACAGTCAAATGGCATGGCGATCAAGACTGAGGTGATTTTTTTCTATATCGTTCCCCAATAAAAGCTTACCGTCTGCAGGCTCTCTTCAGGACAATGATGCGATCCCAACGCAAAACATCTAAAGAATATTTCAGCGCATCTCACTTTGTGCATGTACGACCGATGTTTGAGGTTGCTTGGATGGCTTTCCTTGCCGGCCTTTCTGGGCCACTCCAAGAGACCGATGATCTAGAAGTTGTCGAACTTTGTTTGGATGGTTTCAAAAACGCCATTCGTATCGTCTGCTTCTTTGACCTCGAGTTGCAACGAAATGCTTTCGTCACGACCCTCGCGAAATTCACATTCCTGAACAATTTGGGCGAGATGAAGACAAAGAACATGGAAGCTATCAAGACTCTTCTTGATGTCGCAGTCACGGAAGGCAACAATCTCAAGGGTTCTTGGCATGAAGTTCTCACTTGTGTCAGTCAACTTGAACACATGCAACTCATTAGCGGTGGTGCTGATGCACAAGACGGGCGGAAAAGGTCTGTGATCTATGTGTTAGCTGTTTTATTGATTTCATGACTCTAAATAGTCGAGCCCGCAAATTACCGTCCGAGGAGCTGGCAAACGAAAGCCGTTCGACGCACATCACCGTTGCAGCTGACATGGTTTTTTCCTTGAGCCACTACCTGTCCGGTGTACGAATCTTTTGGCTTGCGATGTTGTCTCTTATTGATTTACCTTTTTTTTGAAACAGACTGCTATTGTGGATTTTGTTCAAGCTTTGAGTGATGTTTCATGGGAGGAAATTCAATCATCTGGTCTTTCACAGCATCCTCGAATGTTCAGTCTGCAAAAATTGGTCGAGATCTCATATTACAACATGAACAGGATTCGCTTGGAGTGGTCTAACCTTTGGGATATTTTGGGAGAGCATTTCAAACTGGCACGTTCCAATATGCTCAAGCATAACCCACATCATAACAATATTCTTCCAGGTCTGCTGTCACAATAATCCACATGTCGCTTTCTTTGCTTTGGACGCTCTTCGCCAGTTGGCCATGCGGTTTTTGGAGAAAGAAGAATTGCCCCATTTTAAGTTTCAAAAGGATTTTCTAAAACCTTTTGAATACACTATGATCCACAATCATAATCCTGACGTCCGGGACATGGTAAGCATGAATGATAGTATCCCTTTCGTTGGCTGACCCGTCTGGCCTTAGGTACTGCAATGTCTGCAGCAAATGATTCAAGCGCGAGTGCAGAATATGCGCTCTGGTTGGCGGACAATGTTTGGCGTGTTCTCAGCTGCTTCCAAGGTCTTGACAGGTAGGTTACAACAAACTTTTCAGATGAGTGTTCCCTTATCATTATGTTTAGAACGTATTGCTAGCTCTGCATTTGAAATCGTGACTCGCCTTAACAAGGAGCATTTCCCTGATATCGTCCGTCATGGTGCATTCGCAGATCTTACTGTTTGCATTACGGAATTCTGCAAAGTCAGTAAATACCAAAAGATCAGTCTGCTAGCGATTGCCATGTTGCGCGGTGTCATTCCTGTCATGCTCAAATGCCCGGATTGCTCATTGACTGTTACGGCGGACGACAATACTGGTCCCATGGATGACGCCATGATCAAATTCTGGTTCCCCACTCTATTCGGCTTCTATGATATCATAATGAATGGAGAGGACCTTGAGGTTCGCAGATTGTATGTTTTCCTTTTTTCTGTCGCAATTGCCATCTCAAAATATGCTTTTATAGGGCTCTTGACTCGCTGTTTTCGACACTGAAAACCTACGGATCCGCATATCCAGTGGAGTTCTGGGATACAGTTTGTCAAGAACTCCTCTTCCCCATCTTTGCCGTCTTGAAGTCTAGCCATGATCTCTCTCGGTTCAGCACGCAAGAAGACATGAGCGTCTGGCTTTCCACCACAATGATACAAGCATTACGTGATCTCATTGACTTGTACACCTTCTACTTCGAAATTCTTGAGCGGTTCTTGGATGGCTTGCTTGATTTGCTCTGTGTTTGCATCTGTCAAGGTTTGGCTTTCTTGTACCAAGAATTGCTCAGACTTACCTATCCGACATAGAAAATGATACGTTGGCAAGGATCGGAACCTCATGTTTTCAGCAATTGCTTGAAAATAATGTTGCCAAATTAAGTTCTGCGCGTTGGGAACGTGTCACGACCACGTTTGTGAAACTTTTCAGGACAACTACTCCGCATCAGTTATTCGATGATAACCTTCGAGTTGAGATCGATGATAGCATGGGAGAAGTCGGAGAAGGAGCAGGTAAGTGTTCTCATCTCGTTTCTTCCTAGCAGGAATTTTAAAAGCGGGTCAGATTACAATGGCCAAACTATCCTTCCAGCACCTCTTTCGCCAAACAGTGAACAGCCCAAGGCGGACGCTCGCTCGTCACTCACAGAACGTCGTCGCATATTCAAACAAATTATCGTCAAATGTGTCCTGCAACTACTACTCATTGAAACAACCAATGACCTTTTACGCAACAACAGTGTCTATTCAACAATACCTCCCGACCAATTGCTGCGGTTGATGGGTGTATTGGATCATAGTTATCAATTCGCGCGAATGTTCAACGATGACAAGGAACTAAGGACTGGTCTTTGGAAAGTTGGTGAGTCGTCCTGATGATTAATCATGTAGACGGACCACCAATTCCCTCACGCATAGGTTTCATGAAGCACTTGCCAAATCTCTTGAAGCAAGAATCCAGCAGCGCAGCCACACTAGTTCACATCCTTCTTCAGATGTATTATGATCCTAGACCTGCGCACCAAGCTGCACAACCTCAGATAGCGGAGCGCTTACTCCCGTTCGTCCAAGCTTTGTATTTTATATTGCTGTAAACTCATAGTCTGTACAGTTTAGGACTAGGCGTACTTCAGGACTTCAACAAGCTACGTCCGGACACACAGAGCAAAAATATCACTGCCTGGACTCCTGTTGTCACGGAAATTTTGGAAGGTTTCTGCCGTTTTGATGACAAAGCAGTGAGTGAAAACAAGTCAATACTACATGCACAGAATGCTCATGCCCAACAAATAGTTCTCGAGGTATCTGCCGGCCATATACCCTCTTGCAACCGATCTCTTGTCTCGGGATGTCTCCTCGGAAATTCGCCAGTCATTGAGAACCTACTTTCTAAGGGTTGGATACGCCCAGGGCATGATAGAGGCTTCATCGTGATACGGACGTTGTATTGCATTTATTCAACTGTATGGTTATCCAAGGGGTAGTAATTCGATAATGAATTGTAATCAAAATATAACGATCAACGCTGAAAGTTCGTGTATCCACCTTGATACGAGGGAACCCATCCTGTAGGCTGAGCAGTGAGAACTGGCATGGATGATGAGCAAATAGAGATTTCGCAATAGCCAAGTGCGACGTACCAGGAGGCGTTTGAATGTTGGTATTATGGTCAGTTGCAAAGGTGCCAGACTTCATCTGGGCGAAAACATTAGCGGGTGAGGTAGTCGCTGTGGAATTCGAGGGCAGAGGTGGAATTGGAGGAGGCGTGGGCGCATGTGTGCCAAATGGCGAAGTTGGGTTGCCGAAGGGCGATTGCGCGAAGGAAGGATTGAATCCTGTAAATTCTGTTTGAGGTGAGCGTGATGTCAATTGCCCTGATTTCGAGAAAAACTCACGAGGTTGGATTGGGCTCGAGGTTTGCATCACGTTAAAGCCGTTGAGTGGCATGCCAGTTGGCTGAGACATCAAAGGTTGGGCGGGGGCAAATCCTGTGGGTTGTGAAGGCAGAAAAGAGGATGAAGAGTTGTTCATGAACGGAGAAACAGAGGCTGGTCCCCGAGTTGGAACCATGCCAGCAAAGCCAGTTTGCGTGGGTATCAGAGGTTGTAATAAACTTTGGTTCGCGGGGACAGGGGCGAATGGGCCCCGTGGGCCATTGTATGGTGCAGGCTGAGGTTGTTGAGCAACAATATTTGTCTGTAAAAGCTGACCCATCGGTGTAGGGGATGAGCCCATACCAAGGCCAGTTTGATAGCCTGGAGGTACGATTACAGGTGGCGAAGTAGAAGGCGGCGGCTGGACGGGAGTTGCAAGTTGCTTGCGCAATTCTCCGTATCGAGCAAGCTTTTCAAAGATGTCTTCTTCTGTAGTTTTCGCGAGGCTTGGAGAGTGCATCGATGCTGATACGGATGGTGATACTAGTGCTGGAGCCGTGGTGGTAGCAGTCGAAACATTCGGCGCAGGTGATGCCGCAGTTGTAGGTGTAGGTGCAGCAGCGGGAGTCGTTGACGCTGGAAGAGGAGCAGATACTGGCGGCACTGAAGGAGCACGTGGGGCAGGTGTTCCAACGAGAGGTTTCGTTGAGCTGGGTCTATTTGTCCAAGCATCGTCGTCAAAGCGATTCGTGACTGGTGCCGTGGAATTTGATCGAGAACCACTGGCAGTATCGGATACCGCCGAGGTGGTCGTTGGTGTCATGACCTGGGGAGACGATGTTCGCTTAATCTGCTCTGCCGATGTGGATATGGCTGATATCGCATTGAGATCGACGGATGGTGGAGGCATGGATTTACTTGGGGTTGGCCTACCACGACGAGTCTGATTTTTCAGCGTACCTCCCGGGCCAGCAAAAAGATTTGGCGCCTGTGCGCGCGCTCCTCCTGTCTCTTGCGCTTGCAATTGTTTCGCCAACTCTTCGTCACGACGCACTTGCTCCTGTGTATATGTGCTCGGTTTATAGAGGTTGTCCGTCGGTTTCCGTTTTTCGATCGCCTTCTTGATTCGAATAATGTCACCTTCTCGGACACCAAGAGTGCGCATGACTCCATCGGTAATGTCAGACAGGAGGGTCTCGTCGAGTTTGTCTTTTTCGAATGAAGATGCATATCGGGTGCAATCATCTAGATCGCAGCCCGCAGATAAGAAAAAGTCGAACCAATCAATCTTTGGTGCAGCCTTGGAAGGAGCAGATCTTGCAGTGCTTTGAGCCGCTCGAGTTACTGCCAGAGGCACGTCGTCCTCAGACATTTGCTTTGTTTCTGGAGGCCGCGACTTCTTACTCGTGAGACGTTCGACATATTTCATATCTTCAAGGGACATCTTTTCAGCCGGCACCTCGACGATAACGCCATTCACTTTGTGTAGCCTCAGTTTGCCGTTGTTAAAGCCCAAGAAAGCCGCTTCTACACGGAATTGCCCACTGCGATCGTGCCAGATCCGGGTCCGATCAGGAGGAGGGCCTGTACGATTATCATTGAGCGCAAAAATTTGCGAAGAGCTACATAGACTTACGGCTGACTTCGGAGGATGGTCGACCTATGCCAGAGTCAGGCCTAGGTTGCTTTTTCTGGTCTCTGATTCGACAAAGTTACAAAATAGATGATGAACAGTCAGAGCGACTGCTTACGATGCTGGTGATGATATCCGAGCTTCCTTTCGTCGTTTACGTTCAGCTTCTGCGGCCTCAGCAGCCTCTCTGGCCCGTCTTTGAGCTTCTGCCTTTCTTGCCTGCTCCGCAGCCTTCTTCTTTTCTTCTTCGCGTGCTGCTCGCTCTGCTTCAGCTTTCGCTTCCAAGTCTTCTTCTTCAGGTGGCGGAGAGGGTGGCGGGGGAGTCACTCTTAAGTCAGAGCCAGCGGAGACAGACGTTGCAGATGTAGAGAGCTATGAAAAAGCTATGGGTGAGAACAACGAGGATAAGTCACGGAGGAGGGAGGCACAGATACCTCAATGTATGATGCAGGAACAACACCTTCTCTTCCACTGGAATTGCGGCATTTCCACCATTCGTCGCCATCCTTTTCTAAAATAATGAGATGTTCCCCTTCTGATATTGACAGTTCATCATCTCCATCAGCAGTGAAGTCGTATAAAGCTACGCCAGCACCATCGTCTTTGCTGTGAGTAGGTTTACCATCACCGTTAACTCCGTTTGTGTGCGGTTGTTCGTCTT
This sequence comes from Arthromyces matolae, assembly GCA_018855395.1. NCBI lineage: Eukaryota > Fungi > Basidiomycota > Agaricomycetes > Agaricales > Lyophyllaceae > Arthromyces > Arthromyces matolae. The sequence goes on from JABAJW010017919.1 coordinate 60,351, forward strand.
CTGACGACCCATCGACGTCCTCATTGTCGGGATTGATGACTGTGGTGTTGGTGGAGAAATGAACAGATGCCTTCTTACGAACAGCCTCGTTTGATGAAGACTGAGCAGAGGTGTCGTCGTCCAAATCCTCCACAGATTGCGGTGCTGAAAGGGACTTTGACGAGTGAAGCTTAGAAATGATTTCTTCGACGTTGTCCTTGGATCCAGCTTGAAAGTGCAGGATCACAGGTGTGGTTCCCCCGATATCAATGTTGAGATGCTTGGCCTTCTCACTCGATATTCTCTGGACATCCACAGTTCGCCATTTTTGCACGGGGGTCTGAAAGTGATGCAATTGTGTAAAGATAAGAGTTTTGTATGGATAATATCGCTCATACCTTGTCGGATTCGCTCGCGAAGAAGACAGCGCCGTTGCCTATCCCTAACGTGCCCTTCTTCTTCTTCCCCTTCTTATCAACTTCTGATACAGACCAGGTTTTGATTCCGTCGGCTGCGGCTACCTTGGCAGCAGCAACGCGAACAGCTGGGTCGATATAAGTACTGACAGGACGTGGGGGCTAGCAAAAATGAGGGAAACTGTTGGGATAAGGGTGACTTTGACGTACTGAGGGAGGAATAATGATTTGATGAGGAGCGGAGGTGGTCTGCTCTTCATAAGGTTCGACGTAGTTGCCAGGAACAAATCCTGCTTTCCCCCCTTCCTGTTGACTCTGCGCTAACATCCAGCCGTCCTCATCCTCAAAGACAAGCAGGATCTCGTCCTCGTGAACCGATAGTTCCCCGTCAGCAGCAGCATCGTAGTCATATAGGGCCTTGACTTTGGAGGTATGTTCGGCCTAGAGAGGTAGTAGCATCAGCATCAGAATACAAGTATGTAGGCGTGGCAGACAGACCTGTTCCACGTATGCAGCAGGAACGAGACCTTCGGATGAACTCTCGCTTTGTGAACTTCCTTTCACCTTCACTCGCCACCAGCTGTTGTGACAAAGGTGGTTAGAGGGGAATAGAAAAAGTAGTATGGGGTAGTAACATACTCGTCATCAACTCGTTCCTTCAGAAATAGGAGTTGGTCTTCCGTAATAGCTATCTCATCGTCTGACTGAGGTTGATAATCATAAGAGGCCTTGAGGACCGCCAGATAATATTCATGGCTATCGGACATGGCGGCGGGGACTGAGATTGATCAAATGGACTTGATGGATCACGCTTGAGATTTTTCCACTGAAACGACGGAATCTTTGCAACGGTTATACGCAAGTTAAACTGTCTGCAGTACCTGTAGTATCATAGAAGTAATTACAAGTTATTGAGGTCCCAAAAAAAAATGCTGAATGGGATCATTACAAATTTTATCAACTTGTCCTCGTCCACCACCATCTTTTATCATCGATCATGAGCAAGCTCAATGCTTCCGCCTTTGCCTTCGTCCCCGGAAAACGTTTTGCTCCTACTCAGCCTCAACAGCCTACTCCTCCTCCAATCGAGCGTCCTGAGCAAACGGAAGCCCCTCCTCCACCTCCTACAATCTCTCTCAATATCGGTGGTTCAAAGCCCACCATCCCTCCCACAGCTGTCGTTACACAGCCCGCAATAAGCGAGGATAAACCTACTATATCTTCATCGACACCTGCCGCGGAGAAACCGTCTGGAACATCAACACCGATAGTCTCCAAACCTTCCACACCAGCACCAGCGCCCTCCAAAACTTTTTCCACTCAAAGGTCCAAAACCGATACTGCTGCCGTTGCTCAGGAAGTACAGTCTGTCGCAGATAAAGCTGTCCTCGAAGACTTATACGGCGATGGTATGTTCGCACTTGCTTGTCATCTATCAATGGCCATCTAATCTATGGTGGGCAGTCAAGGAACATCTCAACATAGTTTTTATTGGTCATGTCGATGCTGGAAAAAGTACGATGGGTGGAAATTTGCTGTTCATCACGGGAATGGTCGATAAACGAACTATGGAAAAATATGAACGAGAAGCAAAGGAACTAGGACGTGAATCTTGGTACCTCAGTTGGGCTTTGGACTCTACTCCACAAGAACGCAACAAAGGGAAAACCGTGGAAGTAGGCAGGGCCTACTTTGAAACGGATAAACGACGATACACCATCCTTGACGCTCCAGGACACAAAACGTTTGTCCCGTCTATGATCTCTGGTGCCGCTCAAGCAGATGTTGCAGTTCTCGTCATTTCTGCACGCAAGGGTGAGTTCGAAACCGGGTTCGAAAAAGGTGGTCAAACAAGAGAGCACATCATGTTGGTCAAGACAGCTGGTGTTTCCAAAGTCATCGTTGTCATCAACAAGATGGACGATCCTACCGTAGCATGGGACAAGGCTCGATATGACGAGATTAAAGACAAGCTTAGCCCTTTCATCAAAGCAGCTGGGTTCAATCCCAAGACAGATGCCACTTTCCTTCCTGTCTCTGCATACACAGGCGTCAACCTTAAGGATCGTGCTCCCAAGAACGTGTGCCCTTGGTGGGAGTGAGTTGAATCCTACGCACTCTTTGCGAGTTTTGCTAACAGCCCACGTCCATCCTCAGCGGTCCTTCGTTCCTCGAACATCTTGATACCATGCCAATGGTTGACCGCAAAATTAATGCTCCACTAATGATGCCAATCTCTGAAAAATACAAAGATATGGGCACTGTCGTTGTCGGAAAAGTCGAATCAGGCCACCTCCGTAAGGGTGACCAACTCATTCTGATGCCGAATAAAGACAGCGTCGAAGTCACTGCTATATACAATGAAATGGAGGATGAGGTGCCGAAGGCATTGTGCGGCGACAATGTTCGCGTCCGCTTGCGCGGTGTTGAAGACGAAGATATCAATCCTGGGTTCGTCCTGACCAGCCCATCCAAACCTATCCATGCTGTTCGTCAATTCGAAGCTCAACTTGCCATCCTTGAGCACAAAAACATCATTTGCGCTGGTTATTCTGCTGTCATGCACATACACACCCTGTCGGAAGAAGTGACGCTACCAGTAAGTTGTCGCCTTTTTACACAGCTCTGTATCTGTCTCTAATCTAGAACAGGCTTTGTTGCACTACTACGACAAGGCCACTGGTCGTAAATCGAGGAAGCCACCGCAATTCGCCAAAAGAGGTGCGCGCATAACTATTTCACCTTCATTTGACATAACAAATTATGGGTTATCAGGTCAAAAAATCGTGGCTCTGATAGAGGCTACTGCGCCTGTTTGCGTTGAAAGATTCGTAGATTATCCTCAGTTGGGCCGCTTTACGCTACGTGACGAGGGTATGTGCCCATATAAATGAATTACAGTTCCTTACACATCTCATCTCTCCCTTTTTTAGGCCGAACGATAGCCATCGGAAAGGTAATGTATACTACCACATCTACAAGATATTTTTCTTCAACTTTCAATAGGTCACGAAACTCATTGAGAGCGGGACGATTGTCGAAGAGGTTACGCAAGGAGTCAGCAATCTTTCTGTTGCTGCAGAGGCTTGATTGCATACGACATCTCTATCTAAAATAGTTCAGAATAAAATACAGCTGTCGAACGTCTCCCGCAAGTCACAGAGGCGAACACGGAAAATTTCAAAAAAATTCTTACTTTTTGATTTGATGATTCTTGAGTGTGACATTGATGAGGGATGTTGGTTGAATGGCTCCCAACCTTCGCCTAAATGCTGTTGCCTTCATCTCACCTCAGAACCACCCGATACTCATACAAACCTTCGCAAAACAGGATGAGCACTCTATAAAATACCATTATATTGCTCACACGAGCTTGGACGTCATCGAAGAAAGAGGTAAAGCTGTAAACTAGTCCGCCGCTCTTATGACACTTTTAACACTTTCATAGTCAATGCGGCCGGCAAACCCACGGATTGTTATCTTGGGCTTCTGTATGCTATGGAGGATGTTGCCGTCTATGGCTACATTACCCCCCTGAAGGTCAAGATTGTCATCGCGATAGCCCTATCCGACTCAGTTGTAAAGGATATGGAGGTTGTCATGGTCAGTCAAAACTCATTTCAACCTCAGCCCTTTGAACCAACCGTTTGAAAAATCGCAGATATTCAAAGCACTACACATGGCATACTACTCTGCGATCTCCAATCCCTTCCTCAAGCTGAACCCCCCCACAGACGCGACTCAAGATCACTCTCCATACCTCCTGGTTGGCAGTCCGAAGTGGAAGAGTTTCAGAGCTCGTTTGGACGAAATAAGTAGGGTCGTCAGCAGTATGCCAAATTCAGTCTCGAATTCTTAGAAAGCAATGAAAGGTGTGAGATATGCCCGAGTTTTTGAGGTTCAAGCTACACAGGTCATCGGCTGGAATCCAATGATCCACCCTACCCTTTGATCTGAAGGGCATTGTGTCTTCGGATGCAGAACCAATAGTTACAATACCTTACAATTGACTCAGGTGTTCCAAGACTACCGCGCCTGAGACAGATACGGGGTAGACAATTTTCACTTATGAACGCGACATGTAACAATTACCAGACAGACTCTATCCCAAATGTATTGATAACTTCACAAACCCATCTTTGACTGGTTCAACAGGTCTAGTTCTTCAATGGCTTCTCTCGCCATTACTCGAACAATATCATCGGCGTCTACGGAAGCAACATAGGCCAGTGTTGTCCTGGCTCTACTTGCTAGACCATCAGAGAGGACAGTTCTCCCAAATGACGATTCGTATGTTAATTTCGCTGTCTCCCGCATAACGAGTGTGAGGAAGTGAATGGCCCCTCGCCGAAAAGGAGGAACTTTTGTTCTGGTGGATAGCGGCTCAGAATCCATCGATTGAACTGGTTGTTGGCTCTCGGTTGGGAGCGCAGAGGCAGGCTCGAGTTCAACCTGTAAGATATCGAGCATGGCACTAACAAGGTCTGTCACGTAAGGTAACATCGCAAGAGGACTCGTGCTTTCACAATCAGCCAGTAATGAGAGAGAAGAGGTGCGAAGGGTGGTGGGACTATGTCGCATCCGAAGCATTTTGAAAAGGGGGGGCACTATTATGTCCACTATAACAAGGAGTTGACATGAGTCGGAAGATGAACGGCCGCAAGAGATTATACATGCCATACACGCTCAACGCTTCCCCACATCTTCTTATGACTGTCGCCAGAGCCTCGCCTACACGGATCCTACTATCAAGATCCCTTTGTGTCAGTGTCGACACCTTGAGACCATCGAAACCATCGGCATATTCTTTTATCAGCCCTTTCAAGACCTCTTTCCCAAACCGGTCGACCATTCCTGCGAGACCCTGCACTGCGTTCAAAAAGATATATGAATCATCATCTTGAACGGCCTGTAAGAAAATCGAGAGGATTGCAGGAACTAGCGCTGCATCTGTGAGCTTGGGTTCTTGTGAGGACGACGACGACGGGGTGACGAGTTGCCTGAGGAGCAGAAGCCCATGTGCACGGACAGGTAGTATGGGATCTTGAAGGAGTTTAAGTGCTTTTTGATAAATTTCTTGGGCACCTTCTTCGTCTGAGTTCGTCGAGATGTGCTTTCGAGAAGTGGACGCCAATCGCGCCGTCATCACCATCCTTGCTTCTCTGGCAAGAGGTCGCAAAGCTTCAGAGCCTTCGCGAGCGAATGGTTCCAGAAGGGAGAATATGTCGTTTAAAATCGGAGCAGTCCGTGCTGAAAGATCCTCATTGGCTGTTATCGGTTAGTTCGTCGCGAACCGAAGGCGAGAAGGTCCTTCACCTTCAAGGATCGACAACAGCAGATGGAGTGCAGTCTCGACCATTTCAACATCGAGGTCAATCAGGTCCGCGCTCGGGGTTTCATCATCGCTGTCTCCCTCGTCATAAAATTCGTCTTGAGGCGCAAAGATTTGTAGATTAACGCCTGTCTTTTCCCTCTGACCCTGCTTACTTGAACCCAGCGGCTGAGGCCCTTGCGGTTCAAGGACATGTTTTATGAAGGAAAGTAAATGCCCAGGCTTGCAAAGGATGCTGGTTGACGATTTCCCATCTGTTAATTGAGTTTGCATCTGCATGATAATCTGCAGATACAAGAGCGTTCTAAGCGGCTCGTTGGAAAAAAAGATTCAAGTCTAATAGATAGATATACTGGCCTTGTGGGGTCATCGGAGTCGTTTATCTTCCGGTCACGATACGTTTCAAGCAATTTAACAAAGAGATCGGAAGAGATATCTGCACGACCAAAATCTCTGAGCAGTTGAACGAAATGTTTCGGGTCCGGGTACAGGCCAAGGAAATTAGAATCGAGATCGTAGTCTTCATCAGCTTTGAGGTCTTGTGGCGTTAGGAGAGCAAGAGGCTTGGTATGTCTACGGTCAACAAAACGTCAATAATGCTGTTCCCTAAAAGCTTCGAGGAAAAACTGACGCGGGAGCTCTCTTGATGCCGCCCTCGAGGTCGATAATCCAGTTCATGCCTTCACTCTGCACAATGCTCCACAGAATGTCTATGCCATCCCCAGGTGCAATGATTTTGCCCCAAGTAATCAGCAAACCTCGCAAGGGCTCTCTCAGGGTGGGATCAACGGCTTTAGTTTGATCGACACTGTGGAGCATAGAGTACAACGTTGGCAGTATAGGGGAAAGCAATGTGGAAATGAGAGTTGGCGACGGGTCAGCATTTGCGACAAGGGTTATCAGGGTATCCAGGGCTGAAGAAATGGAGGTCTTCTTGTCGCTCTGATTCGCAACAGGCGAAAAAGAGTCAAGCAGGGCCGCAAGCGTAATTTTTGAAATGACGTCTCGATGTTGAGTTTCACTGTCTGCAGACAAGAAGCGAGACACGGCAAATGCAGCAACTCGCTTGTTCTCCGTGGGTTCTTGAGGCGCCAATAGAGCGACGACCTTGGGAATCAATTGCGAAAAATATTCCTGGCATACGAATCAAAAAAAGGATCTTTTCTCGCACTCGTGACGGACCTCAGCATTCATATTGGCGGGAACTGATTGGAGAACTCGAGTGATATGTAACATCTTGTCAATGGAAGTATCATCAGCCGGGGAGTCGCTTTCTCCAAACACCGCGGCACATAAACTGCGAACCCCATGTGGCCGCATTAATTGTTGACTGAGCAGTGAAATACACAATTTCCGGACGTAAGGAAGGGGGCGAGGACTAGAAGACAAAATGCTCCCTAGTCCGGTAATTGTTTGCAAGGGAGTAAGACTGCATCACAAGGGTCAGCAGTGTTTGCAAAATCGACAGTAAAGGCGTACTAATTCAAAAAGCGCATTGTCATTGGTCGCGCAGCATCAAATACAGGTCGAAGATCGGATGCAAGCGACTTGGGGAGCCAACCAATGAGTATACACGGTTTCAGAAGGTCTACTGCATGCTTTTCAATAATTGTAGTTGTGATTAGTGTCTGTGGCACCCTGCCACCGGGGCCATCTGGAAATACGAGGGCAAGCAAGTCTGAGATCATGCGAGAGAGGGATGCGTAAACCTCAGAGGACTCGTCCAATTCGAAAATTCTTTGGGATGTGAGAGAGGGAGAGGCATGCGGCAATGCAAGGTTAACTTTTGCATATAGAGGATCTATCCCCCACCGGAACACAATAGAAAGCAACGTTTTCAATTCTTTCAAGTCCCTGGTTCCAATCAACGGAGGTTCGTCAAGGCCTGGTTGTACCTCCAAGCCAATAATTTGTTGGACCCGTTGGATGACAGAAAGAGCTTCAACCGCAGTGATTTGTTGTATTTGCTCCAAAGACAAGGCAGGAATGGTAGCGTTGTTACCCAAACGTGTGTAATAGCTAGTCAAACGTTTGAGCAGTACTGTTTTTAAATCGTGTTCTGAACCAGTGGAATCGATGAGGCAGGAGCCATCGGAAAGAGCGTTAGAAAGAGCGCTCATTTTTTTTTTTTGAAAATGATTATGAAGGCATTAGCGGAAGAAGACAAATTTGCGGAAGTGATGTGCTCTTCCTCGTCCATGACATGTGATTGCCTACCGTTTCAACACTTGGTTAACTTCCGGCTGTCATGAAATGCCTGCCCCTTCTGTGTATTCCTTCTAACCATAACCTTCACAAATGAGCGACTCAGCTATCCATTCCCTCGCTGGTGCTGCCGGTGGCATCGTCGCAATGTCTGCCACATAGTGAGGTCGATCTTTCTCCCATTTGTTGTATAATATGAACATATGGCCCCCCTTGACTAGTCCCCTCATATTTCTATCCACAAGAGCTGCTGTGGAAACGAAGAAGGAAGACAAGGTAATCAAGAATCCTAGTGAATGGAAATAGTATTCGCTAATTTCCATTTAGTCGCTTTACCAGTCCATTATAGATATAGTCAAACGTGAAGGTATACTCGGACTATACAGTGGACTGGAATCTAGCTTGTTAGGCATTGCTGTCACCAATGGGTGCGCCATACTTATTCTCATATCTCTCTACCTATTGAAGTCAAGTGTTCCTTAAAAGGGTCTATTATTACTTCTACGAACGATCTCGCGGTGTTATCCTCAAGTCGCGAGAAGGAGGTGGTAAAGGCATGACCACTTTGGAGTCTATTCTGGCCGGTTTAATTGCTGGTCTGTCACTATCTCAAACCCAGTATCATTGACTGAGTGGACAGTACAGGTTCCGCTACAACTCTCATAAGTAATCCAATTTGGGTGGTGCAGACATCTCAGGCAGTCCGTACTCTCAATCAAGCAAGCGTAGATGGACCATCAATTCCACGAAAGCTTGGTTTTATCCAAACCGTAAAGAACATCGTTGCTAAAGATGGCATTCAGCAAGTCTTTCTTTCCTTATTCATTCGTACATATATCTTGATATCGAACTTTAGAGCATTTTGGCGTGGTATCGGTCCTGCCTTAGTTCTTGTCATCAACCCAGTATTACAATACACCGTGTTCGAACAAATGAAGAACTTGCTCATTGCTAGTCGAACAAAGAAACTGAGGGCTGCAGGAGCAGTTGCTTCCGCCGTGGCCGTTCTCTCTGACTGGGATTTCTTCTTCTTAGGCGCTCTCTCCAAACTAGGTATCTTCTGCACATGCGGTTCAGATTATGTCCGTTCAACTAATCCATCTACTTTTTAGTGGCAACTGGCTCCACGTATCCCTACATGTAAGCGATCTCCCTTGTTAGGGATTTGGTGCTCAAGGTTACGTAACAGTGTCATAAAAAGCAGGCTTCAAGCAGGTCAAGCAAATGCCCTGAAGTACAAGTCTGCCATTGATGGGTTGCTCACCATACTTAAAGAGGAGGGCGTTGGAGGCCTATACAAGGGTATAGGGAGCAAATTGCTGCAAAGCGTTCTAACAGCAGCGATTCTATTTGCTGGCCAACGACGCATCTACGAGATGACAAAAAATGTGTGTTACCCTATGACTGAACACTCACTCGACCTAACGAAAGCTATAGGCTCTACAACCTCTTGCAAAGTGAAAGAATATACCATTACTTGATCCATCATATGTATTACTTCGACCACGCAGGGTCAGAAGACGTCATTGTTACACTTCAGAACTTCAAAATTACTATATGCCCTTTCCAGCCTCCAGTTGAGCTAGTAATGCTTTCAACTCGTCTACATCCTTTTTCAATCCGTTAGTGCTGCCTCCAGGCTCAATCTTTCCAGATGCGGAATATCCACCTCCATCGGAGGAGGTGGCTTTGCCGTCGTCCTCCAGCAGCCATTTATCCAATTGTGCAGTCAGAGAACGCGCTTTGACGCGGAAGTGAGTGCGAATGACGTCTTGGAATGGTTCAGGGGGTGCTTTCAAATTTCCCAACATCTAAGGACCTGTCAGATACTTATGAAAATAGGTAAATGATTGGCACCCACGGCGGTTTTTACGACCATACGGCGTACATTGGCGGAATCTTTATCCGAAGATTGGTCAAAATACTAGGACACAAAAATGATACTCACAAGCACGAGAAGCAGGAGTGCCACCCTGAGTTGCCCAACCAGGTTCATTCAGGTAAGGCTCTTCACATAATATCATGGATTGTATGGAGATCAAAACCTGGGAGACGTGGGGTAAGAAGCAGTGACGGAAAGCAATACGACTGAAAACTAACTTGAAGCAACGTGGATTTGCCTGCGATCCAACCTGGACCGCTCCATGTTCCCAATAGAGATAAACAAACTTTACCATCCTGAGGACCTTATCAATGACAAAAAGTGCGACGACATCTACAACTTACGGCATAGAGATTTGGATTGAATCGATACTTTCCACCATTTGTCTGTTGATAAGGTATCAGCTGATAGTGCCATTTGCATTCCCTCTGTTGAACCCACCGTCATATACTTCACGCTAGGAGGTGATTGATTATAGCTCGGTCCCAAGAAAATATCAAACAAGTAGCTGAGGGCATGGGCTAAGTTGAGTTGTAACAATGTCACAGACTGATAAACCGCACCATCCATTATAATAACTGGATAATGGCACCCATGAGCATATTTTTGCAATCAGAACAGAGAAGGCTTACGGTGTACCCTCTGGACCAGTAATCAAGGCTTTGATCACATCGACTCGAGTTTCATCAACTCGTAGGAAAACTGAGGAGTCCCAAGATACAGGAAGGTTGGTAGTGAGGATGGCAAGCTGAAACGATACGTCAGGACAAGTGGCTTGTCATCGAGCAGAACGTCAAGATCACCTCCTTAGCTATAGCAAGAGATCGTTTAGGAATATCAGAGTTGGCCAACATGCGGGCCTCGTTGCTGTAGAAAGACTTGAAGTGTGGTGACGCGTCTTCCTCGCCACCGGTCGTTGAAACTGTGAGATCGCAATATTCGAACCTTACTTGCGACGCCCAATCTATGTATGCTTTCTTCGCACTCTCTTCCGTTGCCCCGGCATCGACGTGGACAGAGGGGGATGAAGAGGAGGATGAGAATAGCTTGGGAAGGGAAGCGTGAAGACGGTTCACAAATGCGTCTCCCTTGGTTTCATGTAACGAGCGATCAATCGCGTTTGCTGTAGTGAGAATACGGTTACAAAAATCATATAACTTCTGATTTTCTTCGGAGAGTTCGGAGGTCTGCTCTTTTGCTTTTCCTTTGAGATCGATAGTCATTCGCTTCTGCTCTTCAGTAGGTTCTCCTTCCTGAGCTTCCTGCGGTTTACTACCTTCGAGTCCTTTCAAGGCCGCTTGAGCCTGAATGACAATGGCCTCTAGTAGCTCGCGTGGACTTGAGCTGCCTTCGTAAACAATAGTACGTTCACGGATGCTGGAACTCGCTTTGGCCGACGACTTCTTCAGCACAACAGGCTTGTTAGAAACGACAACCATGATAGGCATGGCCATCATGCTTGCCAGGGCCTCGTGACTTGAGATTGTCTGCAGGACATCACCGTGTGAGGCCTATGAGCAACAGCAGGGGTCCAGTACATACCTCTAGCCAGTGCAAAAGCTCGAAGTAAAGAACTGAGCGCTCCGACATATCAGCAAGAGAGTCATTCCTTAAGAGTGTACTGCAGATGTAATTGAAGCGTCTTCGAAGATGAGCCAAGGCAGTGGGGTGCACCAAGTAATCACTCGATTGGCCACCTCCTTCGCGATGAAGATTTGGAAGATAAACACGAATTTCGCTCAGTACATTTCCAATTTTTTCATCTTTCGAGCGTTGCAAGGCCAGAGCTTCGAGTTGCCCAGTGTTCTGGCACCGATTAACAATGTTTAACAACATAGAGCGAACAGAATAAAGACTTACATCCTCCTTTGCATCACCTGCATACCCTATCCCACCAACTTTCTTTTTCGACCCGGGTAATGACCCATAATAAGCCCCATCCACATCGTCATTATCAAGCATCTGATCGGTTTTTCGACGTTTGGTAGTCCTTGAAGTCTGATCCTTATTTTCTCGGCGATCTTGAGAGTTCTCAATAAACAGTTGTTCGAGCATTGATAGTCCAACACCAAGGATGACTCCTTGTAGGTTGGAACAATGAAATAAAGCATCATGTTCCCCAGCTGATGGGCGTTTGATTTTATCCGCCGACGATTTTTCACCGCAAGCTAAACAGAACTCGGTGTTGCACGTCTTGCACGTCTGCCCAATTATCTTCCTAAGTTGCTCAATGTATGTCGTGAAGGAGGGCTTAGAGTGGTGTCAACAGCCGAGAAGATGGCGGGTAGGAAGCACTCACATAAAGCGCGAAGAAGTCATATTTGTTACGCGCTACCGGGGTACCACAATTGGGGCACAAACATTGACCCTCAACTAGTTGGGAGTAGAGGCCAAATAAGAAGCTTTGCTCCCCACCCTCGGGGCAACCCTTCATCCATTCTCCTTGGGTCATAATCTTGACTGGCTCAGCGAAATTTGGAACCTGAATGATCTCGGCCTGCTCTTCTACTTCGATCACTTCTTCTTTCCGATCTTTGGAGAAGAATATGCCTGTGTACAAGTATTCAACATATGAATCTTATTTTTTGTTCGTTTCATTGTCGTACCGGCATAAGGATCAACGTCTGGAATTGCCTTTGTTACGCCAGGGTTGGTTTCAAAGTCTGAGTCGTAATCGATATAGTCGGCTTCTAGGTATCTGGCTGAATCAAGATAGAAAATGTTGGAGCAAAAAGCATACCATCGTCATCTTCGTCTTCAGCATAATCTGAGCCCATATCCTCATCTTCTATGTCTGGGGTCTATGTAGAACGAGTGTGAGTATGCAGTGATAGATGTTTAGAGATAGTCGACACGCACCGCTGGGCGTGGTCGCTTAGAATCGCTACTAGATGACATAGGAATATCTTGATCGTCCAGAACGTCTGCAAAAGCCCCTTCGAAGATTTGCTCTGCGGCTTGCATGACATCCTTGTATTGACGGAGCGCTGCACGAGCCTGAGCGGGGGTGGCGCCCTGTCACGGTTTCCTCGCGTCTCAGTAATGTTGGACACTGCACAAGATGACGAAGACAACTGACCATCTCAACTAGCTGCTGCACTTCTGCCTGCATCGTATTTAAGACGTGGTTTTGAGGTTTGAAGTTGGTGTTGTGCAGTACTTAAGCCAATGTTTATGTAGCGTTAAGTAGCCAAAATACAATAGGTTCCTGTCAAACCCAGGTTGTCACCAGTGACCAGGAACATCACCTTTGATTCATATTCCTCTTGTTTTTCCTCCACCTTGTTCTGCAACCTTTGATCTGCATTTGCTCTTCTACTTTCCCGAATAATGCTACTCACTGAAAATGCATTTGGAAACAAGCCCTGATCAAAGCTGGTCAGGCTCTCTACTAGAATTGTCAGTGGGCAGCCGAATCGAAATGGTGTCAAATGGCATGTGTCTGGTATGCCACTGGGCGAGTCGGGCAAGAATACTGAGGGAAAGAATAATTCGGCTTGGTGGATATTCCATATTTCCTGCAGGCATTGAATCTTGATTGACTCATCATGCAATCCTTTGACAGCGATCTGTGTATGTCGACGAAAGCAAACCCAGCAGGGGAACCCTCCAAGGCTTCTGAAATCGCAAAAAATATATCGTTCATAGATCATGATCAATTGGCCATCCCTTCCTCTCATCTTTCTTTCATGAATATCTGGCCTGTGGCGCGAATTATTCTAGACAAAGAACAGAAACGAATCCTTTGGCACGTATAATGGGCCCAGTGGCCTTCGCGCGAGAGTGCTATATAAACCTCCATTCAAGAAGCTGCAATCAGCCCGTCGAACCAATTGCCTGCCACCTTTGACCGATGGTACAGCAATCCAACAGAGCTCCATCGCCAGGGATGGTCCTTAGCAAAACCTATAAAGCTGCGGTCAAATGTCCGCTACCTTCGCGCGACGACATCCTCAGCCTTCTTTTGCATCCAAGTACAAACTCGGCCGACATCCAAGCCATAACCACATTCCTTCAAGCAGCAGCGACAGTCTCCCTCCTTCCCACATTTCAAGCACTCCAACTCTCCGACACCACTCCACGCCACTGCAAGCGTTGCCATGCATCGTTTACCGACGCACAAAACACTCACGACGCATGCGTCATTCCCCACGTGTTCATCAACCACTCACTTGTGTGGCTTCAAGGGGAACTACACGCGACTGCTGGATGCTGTGGACATCTTGAGCGGTTTGTCAGTACAATCGGGGAAGGGGAAGATGCCCGCGCCCGTCTCATGCAACTCGGATCGAGCGCCTGCTACCGTGGGTACCACACAGAAGAGATTGAAGAGGTGGAAGCCGAGGGAGGGTATAATGATGTCACTATCAGGAGATGTGATGAGGGCCTTTGCAAGCAAAATCATCTCGTGAAGCGCGCTGTTGATGAAGAACGGCCTCTCTTTGTTGACTTTGGATCCACCGGCGAATCTCCGCCGCTCCCTCCAGCAAAGGACGTGACTGCGTAAGGAAGGCTACATGCCAAGACGTTATACCCTTCGAGCGCGGAGTTGGATATTTGTTGATGCGGTCGTGGCCTCTGCCATTTAGTCAATTTTGTAACTTTATTTCCCGATATGTGGCGCAGCGTACCTATAGTCACCGATTGGAACCATATTGGCGTCATGAATCTCTGCGGGGCGGCATCAATGGACGCGGGAGAAACCAGTGCCTCTGATATCTCCGATATCGGGAAGGCGTGAATTCAACATTAATATTTCAACACCTCTAATAAGGCGAAAGGCCAATATTTCACCTACAGTATGTCCCGTTTATGTCCATTCTCAATCTCGGCGTGGCTCTGACTCCGGTGGCGTCAATCGAAATCAATTAAATTATCATGTTGCCGGTTGGTGTCGATACGGCCATCGTCATCATGCTCCTCGATACCATCACCCAAGATGTCAAGAAATTTTACAAGATTCATCCCATGGTGGTACAGTACAGGTACAAGTACAAAGTCAATGTCATGTTGGGACTTGGAACTCGATCGTGGTGTTGTATATATCTTGTATGCGATAGTGCATGTAATGCGAAGTGAGGACAGATAGTGATAATTATAAAGTAGATAACAGTGTATGGAATCCGAATGCTGGCATGAGGCTGAAAGAAAAGTGAGGAGGAATAACTACGAGCTGGAGGAAACGTGCTACTAGTAACTGTATGATAGGTATCTAAACATCTCAAACGCGCATACCCCTTCCACATCCACTCCAGGAAAATCCAAGAAAGGTACGCGCCACAAACGATCATGCAAGATAAAAACGTAAAAAATGCCAACTTCACCCCATCCGTCGAGGAAACCGTTCGTCGATAGTTGAAGACGCCGATCGACAGGCTGAGGCGATGTGGGAGTCACACGATCCCACAACCGCTCGAGAACCACCTAGTTTTATGTTCATGTACAAAAGTCGACGACGGCAATGAACGATGAAGAGATAATCGACCAAAAGAAAAAGAGGAGTCCAATCAGCAAAAGGCCTCTTGTCACCACGCGAGTGAAATAAAAGACGTTGTACCAATTGTTGTTCAGCTGCTCGATCCAATGCACCACCAAGAGAAGCCTCAATCTGGGGCTTCGGATCGGGAGTAATTTCGCCTTTTCTTGTTCGTCGATAGGGAGAATCGATGCGACCCAGTACGAGAAAGAGGACACATCAGTGGGCATCGTACCGTATGTGCTTGACAGGCGTTGTACGATCCACGGCGCTGTTCCTTGCTGGAGCTGGTTGAGAAAGGTCCGACATTGCTCCATTAACACCGAGTTAGAGGGGTGATTAGGAAGGGGTATCGATAACGGATTCAAGGAGGCTTCATTAGAAGGTTCCGAGTCGGTCGCTGATGTGACTGAGGGTGTTTGGTCTTGAGGAGGCGGCGGATCTGGGTGTGGAGTTGATGATTCATCCTGAATCGTTTCTTGGGCGGGCCGTGACTCAGACTGGGAGGTGGATGGCCCAGTTTGAGCCGTTTCTCGGGAAATGGGTTGCTCAGCTGGCGTCACAGAGTCATCCGTGGAAGATCCAGCATCCGGTGTAGTCAAGGGTGCTGAATGACTAGTGTCCGGGGTGGGAGCCTCCGTCGAATCTTCAGGATAGTCGTCAATACTTAACATCATCTCGATTGAGCGCAGCTGTTCCAAACGAAGGAGGAAGGACCTACCGTTCGATTCGGCCGACCATATAGCCATCGAGAGTTCCTAATTCAAGAATCCTGAATCGGTAAGTGCCCCAGGTTTCGACATAACTCCGGCCGTCAGGCTGCATTTGCACACTTCTAATTTCGAGCATTGTTCCATAGTCCAAATGAGGGCTTAAGCCACCCTTGGAAGGCACGACCATGCCAAAGCAGGGATTGGGTGACTCGAGGCATCGACGGAGCATGAGTCGGTACCTAAAATATGATGAAGTCGGGAGATAGAGGACCAAAAAAGAAAACAAGTACCTTGGTTCGAAAAAATGAAGAAGAGTGGGCATGCCAGGAAAGGAGAGCTGGCATACGAAAATAGGGGTGTCAAGGCGGGCATCGCGCTCCTCGGCCTCAATCGCTTCACCTCGTTCTCGATAGAGAGCAGGGAATGCCTTGAGAACTATGAGATAGGAAGTTTAAAGGATTTGGTGCGGAAGAGATGGAAAAGTGACAGGACTTACGAAGGGAGAGTATGACCTGATTTGGTGGATGCTCTTGAAAATAGTGAAAGCCAGGAAGGGATTGCCTGCAGAGAGGGCAAGTGGCACCGTGATCAAGAGAGCGGTGAAGACATTTTGTGCAAAACGTCTGGAAGAGGGAAAAAGAAAATTGATTTTCAGTTGTGACTTGAATGATAAAGAAGGATAAGATGACTTGCGTGTTGGCAGGGGGTGGTGATGGGATCGTAGAAGAGAGTGAAACAAATTTCGCAAGTGAGCTCAGCAAGAAGCTCCTTTTCGAATCTTGCAAGAATTGAATCTGAGTTCGAAGAGGAGGGAGGAGGATCTGGGGGGAGTAACGGGTGGTCTTGAGGGGTAGAACGTTGGCGGGTGCTCGTTGCGAGTAAATGAGAGAGGAGATCACCATCGTCGTACTCGTCGTCTGCTGGAGGACGGTGTCTCCGACGTTTACGGGGGCGATCGTTTTCGTCCGCGGATCTAGAGCGGCGGCGGGAGTAAGATGAGGTAGAAGCTATTGGGATCGACTGTTCGTCGTCAGAACTGTCCGAGCATGTCGGAAAGGAGGAAGATGGTTGGTGAGAGAGTGGTGAGGAGAGCTGAAGTTGAAGCTGAACACGAGCGCAAATATCAAGGACTTTGCTGAGAGTAACGTCCACGCGAGAAGGAGGTGGAAGGTCTGAACTAGACTGAGGACGGTTATCTGCTGGGGCAGGAAAGTAAGCCACCGACGAAGAAGAGGGGATATTCAGTTGAGACTGAGCGTCAAGTAGAGCACAATTTTGAACTGGACACTGAGTACGAGGTTCACGTAGATGACGAGCACAGACAGTATGGCCACAGTGAAGGGTAGTTGGAGCGTCGAGACGTGCTGTGCAGACAGGACAAGTAAGAAGCACCAGGATGGAAGAGGGCATTATCGTCGAATCGCCAGAAACCCCTGCTGTTTCAGTATTTGTACCGCCCAGAGACGATGCCGATGAGGGCCCAGCATCGGAAGCGTCGGTCCGAGAACTCATGTTGCTGGTCATTGCATTCCACGACGACAAGAGAGCCTTGATCGGTGCCTCCCTCCTCTCATAATTTATAATATTTAATACCCGACACCCCTCGATCTTCTCCCCTTCAATCATTTACTTCTTCCCACGATATCACGTGAACATCATTTCACCCTTTCATTACAACACTCATGATCATCGTCCTCGACGATGCTCTCAAGCCCCTCACGACCAAGGGGCCAGCTCATCCAACGTCAACCCCAGTCTGCTCCACCTCCTTCTCGCTTGCTAGTACCAGCTACACGCCCCCCGGACCCCTCTCATTGCCTTGGCATTCACCTTCGCTTCCACGTCGTTGAAGAGAACATTCAAGTTAATGGCTACCAGATGTATGCTGTCGAGAAATGGTTCGAACCTATAATCCGTGCATCCTCACCCCACCTGACCTTTAACAGGATAGTGGAACGCAAGAGACCAGTTACTGTCCTTCTCGTTTATACTGGTGACCCCTCTCATAAAGCATGCCTCTCATTTTCTTATTCATCTTTTTTCTCTAACATTCTACCCAGGTACCTGTGTTTGCGCTCAGTCCGCTTCCTGAACTTTCGCCGATAGAGACGAAATCCGAATGGGACAAAGCACTTAACCACCTCCGCCGCGACGGCGCACGCCCAAAAGAGGTAACGTTGGTTGAGCCACCTTTCATTGATTCATCATTCACATTGCTTTAGACGCCGCAAGGTGTACTCATGGCTACTTCACTCGCCCATTTTCGCTCAGATTACACAATTGTACTCATTCCGGACGGCAACTTTCTTCTTGTTCGTGAGCAACTCTACACAAACATCAATCTCCTTAGAATGGGTGCCTCAGGTCGTAGTGCCTTAACTCTCGAAGATCCAAGGTATGCCTGAACGTCTCCATTCTAGGTTACGTCTCACTGTCCCCAGCGACACTACCAAATCTCGTTTCGTTTCCACTTACCTCCTTCCCGACTCTCTATGCTCTAACGCTGGTCCCATCGCGACCGCAGAGAACGTCCCCTTTTCCGCTCTCACCAAAACGCGCTCCCATTCTCATTCCCGATCCTCTTCTGTCCTTAATTTTACCAAATACTCCCCCGAAAATCCTACAACGCCACCAAATTCCCTGTCCAAAGCCAAAGCCGCGATCGGCCTGGGCCTGCCTAGCACGTTGAGCGCCGATATCAAGTCTTCCACGTCTAAGGAGAAACAAAAGTCCAATAATACTGTCTTCACGGCCACAGTACTTGAACTCGTCAAGCTCATCCAAGCAGGACTCTCCCTTTTTGGCATGTTCGGCGTCATTCCAAGAACAAATATCATTTGTCCTAAACTTGATGGTCTACTATGTGACGAAACCGTAGATGGCATTCGCAGATGGATCGTTGAGGTCGGTGAACCGTGTCTTGGTTTGGAAGTGCGTTCTCCCGTAATCTTCGGTTTTCCTGCTCATGCTGTCGGAATAGCCCATGGAACGAATAGCCGATCCGATGTTCGTATCCGCCCTCCTTAGCTTAGTAATTTGTGTCAGGAACAAACTCGCTGCAATAAGCTTCTCTAATGTAAGTACAGTTGCATCTCAGAACGCGTTTTCTGACGCCATTTAGATTTTACCAAAAGACCCCTTCCTCCAACCCCACCTATTCATCTCTGCGCTTAACTCTTACGTTCAATCCACTGCCCCCGCCTCCTCTTCTCCGCAGCCCTCATATCATGAACCGCACTCTCTCCCTTCACAGTTATCTAATGGCGCGCCCTCTGCGTTCACTCAAACCCACTCACATTCGCATTCCCTCTCCTCTGGTCTCGGTGGTACCATGTTCACCCCAACATTACTGCACCTTTTCCCGTCTCACACATCCTCCCCACATCAAATAACCCCTGCAAACTCAAGCTCCTCGGGTTCAAGTAACACTGCCGCCGCAACCACGTCCACCACACCTACCGCTTTACCAATCGTCCTCACACGGGAGCTGATCGATACCATCAGCCTTTCATACGATACGAAGATAGGCGCGACGGACGGACGTGTAGGCGGAGGTCGTGTGAGACGCGCTCTTCGTGATAAACTACGCGCAGGCATTGACAGTGACGGCGAGCCATACGCCACTCCTGGTATCAATAACGTAGCCGTTTCTGGTGTGGACCGCGGGACCACGAGTGGTGGCGAGGGCGTCGGCGGGGGAAGTGGGATTGGTATCGTTGACCATCGTGAAGGGAGGGAGAAGGACTTGCTTGGTGGAGTCGGAACTGGTGTTGGATCAAGTGGGGGACAGATACTCAGCGGGATCGGTAGCTTTGCGAGTGGGCTTGGGTTGTCTGTTGGGGCCGGGACGGGTGGAGCGACGGGGGCTGGCGCGGTTCTGGATGCTACCTATGATCTTGACAGGTTTTTGCGGTGTTTATATTCAAAAGACGGAAAAGGCAAAGGGAGAGCTGTTATGGGGACTCGTAGAGATAAAAAGGGCGACAGGGGAGATTTATTAAGTGCCGGGCTAGGGTATGTCCATGCACCTCAGAAAGAGAAGGATGGAGGCGTGGGGTTAAGTGTCAGAGCGCTGTGGAGCGGACAGGTCAATTCAATCATCAAATTGAGAGAGTGGGAAGTAGAGAAGGAGAGGATGGGAGCGACGGGGCTCGCTGATGGACGAAAACGAAAGATGGGAAAGGAAAGGGATAGAGAAAAGGAGAGGGATAGGTTGGCATTGAGTGATGGGGATGTAGATGATTCCGTCATTGGAATTGGATCCGCCACATTAGCACGGTCTGAGACGGAGGAGGAGAGTGATGCCGCGATGCAGCATAGTTTTAAAGGGATGTGGGGCGGACGAATGCAGCGGAAGCTCGGGTCGTGGACAGGGTATGCAATTTACCCCTCTTTTCATGGTTTGTTAATGACTTACTTTTCTCTTCGTCATCAAGGTTGCACAAGAGAAGGCCAAATGCCAGCCTTGATTTGACTACTGCCGCTTCACGTGGGGAAAGCGGGCTCAGTATATCAACCCAAGCCGATGCCTTAGCCACCGCACGACCGGACATGACGCGAGGTCAATCTATGCCTTTGTCGCCTCTTTTGCCGCCGACAGGGTTTTCGGGGTGAGCTTACTATCTTCCAGTCACTTTTATCAAGCTGAATATCTCAACGTAAGGGGTGAAGGTGAGCCAGATGATGATGACTTGCTCAGCAGTGGTCAGGTCTCTCCCATTGGTAAATCTAGGGTTTCATCACACGTGCATATGAGGCTTATAGCTCCGTCCAGACAATCTTCCCTTCTCTCTTCTGCAAGACGGCCTCTCCCTGGAAAATACGTCTCTTGCAACTTCTGACTACGACCGAAAAGTCTCGGAATTCCACCAGAAACGAGCGTGGAATCATCGGATACCCCAGAATCGAATAAGCAGCTGGGCCGATCCCCTCAGTGGTGCCCGGGAATTCTTGGATGACGAGAATTCTGACTTTGATAGGAGTTCCAGGTCCCGACGTGGGAGGAGGGTCGACACGATGGGGAGCTTGTTGGGAGGAGATGCAAGTGTTTTAAGTGATGTGATGTCGGAGGCCCTTGAGGATCTGGACGAGTTTGAATCGTCAAGAGAGTTCGAAGGGCCATTGAGGCGCAAGATGCCTGTTGGTTCGACGAGGTATGTTACCTAAATACCGTCATCACTTCTCTGACGTTCCTTTTGTAACGCAGGCGGAGAAGCTTTCATGACTTTGACACCGTACGAGGACTGCATGTTTTACCTGTGGAGCACATGCGAGTGGATGTTGAGCTGGCGGGGCAACTCCTGATAATGTCGAGACGCGACGAGCACCTCAGAAACGTCATAGCTTGTTTACAAGTCATCACAAGCACTCTATCAAGCACCAACTCCCAACTCCGAGAAGACTACACCTCCCATGCATCGTTCATCTCAGAACTTGACACCCACGCGCAAGTCATATCCTCCATCGACGCTGAGAACGCCAAAGCCGACAAGACATCCCAGGCGACTAACACCCTCAGGTACGAGGCGGAACAATTCCGTATTCCAGACCTCTGGCATACTGCAATGCCATCGCGCCAGAAGGTCTTCGCACTCCGCGAGAAGGTCTTTGGTACAGGTGGAAGACGACTTCCTGCTGGCGTGCATGGAGCCTATGGGAAGTACAACCGACTTCAATGGACATTGGATGGGAGGGAGAGGCTAGTGGATCATCTGGGTCGCACAGAGAGCGAGGCGGAAGAAGAAGAATCGGGTGTCCCGTATCTGGGGCTAGCGGAGGAGGATAAGGATGAGGAGGTGGTGCAGCATCCGAGCATTAAGCCAATGTGGCTGCTACACTTTTTTACCAGTTGGGGTGCAAGATGGGGTGCTTCAGCTGCCGCGCAGACCCATGAGGATGGTTCAACAAAGGCCACGCCACAAAGCACGTCTGGCGTCCATCAGCATGGTAAACTTGATGGGAATGGCCAGGCCAGTAACGGCGCGAACTTGACGAAGAGGAAAAAAAACAGTAGGTCCGCAGTCGACTTGCTTCACACTGGAGACGAAGCTGCACCTTCTGTTTCCTCGTAGATATCGACGTATCCTTATTCTGATTTAGCACTAAACTTTATAACCTCCGCTTATACTATTCAATAATGTAATAATTTATCAACCTCACAATATTCAAGATGCTACTACTGTGGAACACTGATCATTTGCGAACGACCTTACCCTGTGCTTTGCGTAAAAGGCGCTTGCGTTCTTTCTCCAGATACTGTAACGTGAATGAGACCAATGTAAGCAACAGAAGTAGGTTAATGATACCTTTTGTTGCTCTGCAGCAGGGAGTTTTGCAACTCTTTCTTCTTCTAGTTTACGTTTTGCAGCCTTCCGGTCTTCAGCAGCTTGTTGTTCCTGACACACATGGAGGTCAAGGATGAAAACATTAATTAGCAAGGCAGTGTAACTTACCTCCTCCTTTTTTTCCTTCTCAGCATCAGCTTTGAGGCTCTTGTCAAGCTCCTCCCTAACCTTCTTGAGTTTATTCTTAGTCTCTGGGCGCAGATTGATGTTGTGTAAAGAATCGATGAATGGGAAGAGAGCCGCAACAAGTTCTTCGGTTTCCTGAGCGCGGCTAGGCAGGGAAAGGCTGAGCAGAACGTGCTTTCTGCGTTTTTCAGCAGGGAGAGGGGCTTCGGGGCGTTGACGAGGCTGGTCCGTAACCTATGAAGTTATGTTTGAGACATCCGAAATACAAAAAAAGTCTTGTAAACGAACGGATAGCGAGCGGAAATAAGGCGACACCTTGGGGTTGCTCAGCGCAGTGACCAGAGCAGGCTTCAAGAGATTGTCGGTGATGTCAGCAAACTCTTCACGTCGCTCGTAAGTCAACGTATGACCCAAGTCAAACGGAAGACATACCTGACATGACAGAGAGCGAGGAAGGAAGAGCAGGATTCTCCGAAGTTTTTGTGAACGTCTACGCATTTTGAGCAACTGACAACGACAAGGGGGAATAACAGCATGAGCGCACCAAGTCCCATCGGTTTTGTTTGATGGACAGTAATTCGTCCTTTGCAACAACGGCCCAAACAAAGTCGTTGGCTAGGGCACCAGGAGCAAGTTTAAAGTCTAGAGTGACATCGTCCTTGGGGCGATAGTTTAAGTCGATGAAAGTCCATGCAAGATCATACAAGTATTGGAAGGGGTCGTGACGTGGCTGAAGAGTAAAGACTGTGTGGAGAGACGCGGCGTTTCGGCGTCCAGTAGAGAAAGTGTAAAAGTCGGAGTATCCGTCTTGAGTCAAACCATCTCTTCCCAATGGTTTTGAGAACTGCTTCTCAAGGAGTGGGAGGTATGCGTTAAACCTTCGGAAAGGAGAAAGGTCATTGACTACACGCGTAAAAGAGGAGAAGAACGTGCCAGTTATTCACTTTAGACTTATTTCTTTGAATTCCAAGATAGACAGCGGCGAGATAAACGGCTATGCCGATGAGCAGGACAAGTTCCAGCTTGAACACTGTGACGAGGACGTGAATAACGGTGTCTATACTCCAAACTTGGACTTACTAGCAGGTCGGAACACGAACATCTTCCATTTGTACTGAAGGCCGTCATATTCCGGGGGTACGATGACTGGGGGAGGAGAGAGCCCTTTGAGGAGATTTTGGAGAACGAAGGCCATGCGGAGAATTCTCTCCAAAAAATCAATTTCCCATTATGTCTTCGGCAAATACCGAAGTTTCCATACAACTTAATGTCATAATGGGAGAGTAAGTAACTGTAAGTATAATATTATTCTTGTCAATGACTTCCTCGTCGTCCACCGATTCTTTCGCGTCGTCTTCAACACTTCCAGCTCCAGCTCCAGCTGAGAGCACTGCCGTTTCAATCCAGCCTCTTGTGAGTTCATCACAATACTATGTATAATCCTCTCTCAACAACGAGTCTGGTGTTAGGACCCCACCGACTTTGGTGATTTTGTTGTCCAGTTCCTTGCACAGTCAACTCGCGACTCTCAAACCATTGATCAGCGTGTACTCCGCCAATGTCTGGGTCTCTCGTCGTCTTTCTTGGTCTCCGATACCACCACTAATCCCACTACTGGGATTCACTCATGGTCTATTGGCCTTAATCGTCTAGTAGACGTCTGCGTTGCGCTTCATAAACGTAACCAACTTGAGCTTGAAACGGTCAATTCTGCTTCACGTGCATGCTCTGAATGTTGGTCTGTATCAGGCTCATGGAGAGGGCTGGCGGACTGTAGAGATGGAGTCCGCAAAGCCGCAGAGAAACTCAAGACAGTGATTGATACTAACGGAAGAACCTATCGAGGTCAGTATGTGCCACAGTAACACGTCACTGTGTGCTCAAATTATTACCCAGGTCAGGCCGTTTATGCACCATAAAATCATCTCAAGCCCATATGACCCATGTTATACTGGGTGAAATTACGTGGATCTGGAATGCTTCAAACTAATGCTTCTTCGCACATGTAACAAGACCTTCGAAATGGCCGTAGCACAGATAATCACCATGCTCTCCAACGTCTAAATGGACATTTCCACATCAGTAGGTTTCCCAATAACTAGACTTCAAATTTGCCAACAGCAGTACAAGACATACAAGACGGGACATACAGAGCCCTTGTTTCAATGATTGTACATTTATTTGTTTTCAAACCTCTATAGCCTCCCCCCTCAATGAATACGCTGAGAGACATCAGAGAGACGCGAGACTCGTTACGGGCCATGTGCTGTTTGTCGTGTTATAAATTTCCTTGTTCTTGAAGATAAAATTGAGCTACTCACTAAGCTTCAGCGATTCGCTTGTAGCCATACTTCTCAACGAAGTTGTCGAGTTCCTTAGGTCCACGGGAACCATATGGATAGGGAACAGGGTGGGGGACAGGACCATTGAGGCCGTCAATCCAGTGCAGGATGGGTGTGAAGATCTATAAACGGTTTAGCTAAAGTAAGGGCAATCATTGTGGCTGAGCGTGCAACATACCTTCCATGCAACGTCAAGTTCATCGTGGCGTACAAAGTTGGAATGATCGCCCTTGAGCGCGTCAAGGATAAGTGCTTCGTAAGCCTCGGGAATCTTAGACTCTGTGAACCTCCGCTTGTACGTGAGATCCATCTCCGTAGGAATGGCGCGCGTGTATAGACCGGGGGTTTTTGCGTTGACCTTGAGATAGACCGCTTCAGAAGGCTGGATGCGGATGACCAACTCATTGCGAGCAATGTCCTTGAAGATTCCCTGGGTAACATCCTTAAATTGGATTCTGACCTCTACTTTGGCTTCATTTAGGGCTAAGGACAAAGTCAAAAATTAGTCAAAAATGAACATTCCATTGTTGAAGGCATAGTAATTACCCTTTCCAGCCTTTAAAACGAAAGGCACACCCTCCCATCGTGGGTTGTGGATCCATAGAGTGGTCGCTGCGTATGTAGGGCAGACAGATTGAGGGGGGACGGTTGCGTCGTCAAGATATCCGGGTTTGCCGTTCGCAGCAACGTATTGGCCGAGAAGAGTATCTTCGCGGGTAATGGGAGGGATGCACCGAAGGACTTTGACCTGTATTGGATAGTCAGCTTAGAGGTCGATCGCGTCGTGATGTAGCGCCACCTTTTCGTCGCGGATATCTTCAGCAGAGAACGACACAGGTCGCTCCATAGTCAAAATACTAAGGACCTGTAATAAGTCTGAAACAGATAAGCCAACCGTTGCCTTGCTGAAGAGAATTCAAGACTTGCGATTTTGGAGGACATCTCGAATGATACCGAATTCATCGAAGTAACCACCACGGCCTTCAGTACCGAATGGCTCCTTAAATGTGATTTGGACGTTGCTAATGGAATTCTTGTCCCATGCAGCTCCCATTGCAACGTTAGCAAATCGCAGAACGAGGAGATTCTTGACCATCTCCTTGCCCAGGTAGTGGTCAATACGGAATGTCTCATCCTCAGTCCAGTATTGCTTCAGCGATCCCAAAAGCTCTCGAGCCGAGTCAAGGTCTTTTCCAAAGGGTTTCTCGACAATAATACGATTGACACCTCCTCGGGTGACATAACAATGCTCTTTCAGATTCTTGGCAACGGGGACGAAGACACTAGGAGGGAGGGCGAGATAAAAGATACGGTTGCACTCTTTTGACTGATATTTCGACTCGATTTCCTCGAGATGCTTGTTGAGGTTTTCAAACGCGGCGCCTTCATCATAGCTGCCTGAAATATAGGTAGAGAGGGCCTTGAACTCCTCGATCTTTGCGACGATCTCGGGATCGTTGTTTGTATTTTTAATGTAGGATGTCGTTCTCTTGTGGTATTCATCAAGATCCATCTTTGTGCGCGCATATCCGACGATTTTCACATCCCGAGGCAAGAAGCCTTGGCAGTATAGGCCGAATAACGCCGGAAGAGTCTACATTATGTGTTATCGATGAGAGAGTTGACTACAATGAAACGAGTTAAAATGACTGACCTTTTTCTTTGCAAGATCGCCAGATGCTCCAAGAACTATATTGAAGTGTAAGAGGACGCGCGTTCGGGGGGGTCAAGAGTGGTGACTAACCGACGATGATGGTGTTATCTCTCAACTGGGAATAAGAGGTCTCCATTGAAGGAATTGTGCCAGAAAGGGAGCGAGCGCGAGCCATGATTGTTGAGAAGAAAGAGGAAGTGGAGGAAGCAGGCAGTTGTTGAGGAAAAGAGATAAACACCAAAGATTAGACAAATCTGTTTCTGCGGGATCCAGGTGGAAATGATGGCCTGATTGTCGCCGGTATTCCGGCCCGACCGGTATTTGTCATCTTCTCTTCAACACTCATGCAGTCTGATGAGGCAGAACAAGTTTTCCATAATCTTCGTGACCTAGTCTCTCCCAATAACCTTCCAAACGATGTCGCAGCCCTGCATATCCGTGCAATGGCTCTCATAAGTCGTCTAAAGGCCCTCCATCGAGCAAGCAACGCCACCACTCGTATAAGAAAGGAGGCGACTGCAGAGGCAAGGCAGGACATGGACCAGTCACATCTCGTCCTCCAAAACCTCCTGTACGAGAAAAGACATCTTGAACGCGAAATTGAAAAGTGTCGTCAGTTTGCGTGAGTTTTCACCGTCTTCTATCGCTCATGGAGATCTAGAACACCGTCTTCAGGTCCATATATCAAGACGTTCCTCTTTATAGTCTTGAGGATTTTAGTCGCCTCGCCCCGGAGGCTGCCCGCACGGAAGCCGTGCTTTTGGATGAGCATCAACTCATGTTGAACCGTCTGAGTTTTGAACTAGCGGAACGCCAACGGTACTCCGCAAAGTCTGCGTCACATGTTTTTATCTTCACTTACCTTTAAATTAGACTTGACCTCCGGAGAAAAGAGCTTTTGCAAATCAAAGAAGATCTTTTAAAGGAAAGCAAGACCAAGGCAACCACCATGGACAGTGTAAAGACACAGATCGACCAACTCATAAAGGTAAAATATTCTCTACTACTTCGCACCATTAACTGAACCCTGTCCTACATTTAGTCTGCAACAGACACCCGGAAGAAGATAGAAGTTTTCGTACCCTCAATACCCAACACAGATGATGCAAAAGCGCCCGGCTAAGTAACGAGTATACAAATATCTTCAGACTAATTTGAGCAACTACGTGTCATTCCTTTGTCAGGTGAGGATAGTACAAGTGAACTACAGGTGAGTGGTGATTCCAGGCGTAAAAACACAGAGATGGTTATGCAAGAGTACGAGATAAGACATATGACGATTGAAGGAAGGAAAGATTGCTGCAGGATATAAGTATATGACACATTGAGGAGATTCTTGAGCGACCGAAACGATAAAGAAAGCAGATATACAATGAGTGGGCAGGGATTAAGCGTCATTAATTGCTGGCGAGAATTCAATCGTCATTGTCACTGATGCTTCCTATGTCGCTCATCTCTTCGTCTTGATCTTCTTGATCTTTACCATCAGCTGTTGACGCATCTGCAGCCTCCTTGGTAGCATATCGCTGGACATATTCTACGATGATCGCAGTTGAGAGGTGGCAAACCAAATTAGACAAAGTCTCGACGTACCTTTCACTTTGATTTCGTATTCCTTCGGATGGCGCATGAGAAGCGCAGCAGCTTCACCGTTTAAGGGGTCATTGGGATTAGGGTAGCGGAGCAATTGTGGGAGGAAGACCTCGAAGATATTGATCATGTCTGAGTCGTAGCCATGATCAGATTGTAATTACGGGTGTAGGCGGGACGCAGTGCGCACTCACCGAACATGGGTGACCAAGTTTGGTTGATCACATCTAAACACACGGAACCGCTTCTACGGATTTCCCTTCAGACAAGCCGGAAATGGAACAAAGAAGACTCACAGCTCATCGATATTTGGGTGGAATATCTTGTTCATGAACCCAATGCTGGGTGATTTATATGGGTATTGATCAGGAAGCTCAACGTGGATCTTCCAGACTCCACCCTGGAATGGTGCTGTAATTGAGGTTCGCTGTGAAAGGGTGTACTTATGAAAGGCTGAACAGAACGCACTCTCTGCCGGCCCGAAGAAACGGACGTAGAACTCTTGCATGCTATCATCGACTAGGGAAACCTCATAATCAGACATGAGCCTGGCTGGGTGTGAGAAGGTGTTCAAGAGGGATGAGCAAGACTTTACATCTTCATAACGTCGGTCTCGATTCGACGCTTGCTGGTGCTTGCGTATAGAAAGAAAGGCATCAAGGTTGGTTCTGCAAATAAATTAAATAAACTTATCATAGTAGAATGTTCACACTCTAAATAGACGGTCAAAGGAGAGAGAGAACCTGGAGAGAAGAGATAAAAGGGTGAAGACAAAACAGGGCTTGTGACTAATTAATACAATTGATTGATGATGATGTAAGACAGCTCAGTTCACTGCCTGTGCCATGTTTTAATTGAACTCCTACACTTCAAACCATGAAAGACGGTCCTGAAGGTCAAGATAGTCTTTTCTCACATCAGGATACACATAAAGCTCCCATTCTTGAAAATGTTCCTGATTCTCTTCGTCGGTCGACTCTACGCCTTAAGTTTCCACCTTCATATGTTGTGGTCGGCATATACAGATTCTTCACCGATAAGTCACTGTATATTCCCGCTTGGGACAAGTGTCGGCACGCGACAAGGAGGGGGGCTATTGTGGGCACTCTTTGGGTGAGTCTCCAATACAAGGACGAGTGACGGTGACTTACACTCGACCTAGGCTATCGCGACCTTTAATATCCAACGCAAATTCATTGAACTGTTTCTTCGCAGGTACGCAACGTCCATTATTATCTGAAAGTCTCATTCATGAAAATTTTCAGCTCCCCTCGTGTGACGGGTCTCTCGGGTTCAACAATCTTTGGGTATCGACCCCCATTCAGCTTGACAACTTGTGGGTAGCCATACTCTCTTTCGTCGTCTCATGTAATCCTCTCTTTAGATGCTACGGTTCTTCTCGTAGGCTCACAAGTCACTAACATACTCCGCTTTTTCCTTGCTCGCAATCTCAATATTGCACGCACGCGCGTTTACAGCCAAACCGTATTGTCACGAGGGAAAGGGCCCGAGTTCTGGCAGCCTTACGTCGAAGAATGGGACAATCCCCCAATAATCCCATACGAACCCGCATGGGAAACGTTTGTCAAAAGATGGTTAGGTGGATGGGTCGGATTGTTGGTCGTTCGTCGAGGCACGTCCTGTTCATGTCAATGAAGGATAACGGCTGACGACCATGAAGTGATCCTGCTTCCATTCAATTTCTACCCCTTTGTTGGAATCCTCGTATCAGCAGCGTTCAAGGCATTGCGCACTGCCCATGCTCTTCATCGACCAGTGCGTGACTCCATGACCACATTTGACGGGACTTCATCGTTCCCTCTAGTACTTTGAAGCGAAAAGGATGACCAAGGAACAGATCGCAGTTTTTATGCAAGAAAGGAGATGGGATTATTTCCGTAGGTGTACCACATCAACTTCCGCGTGATAGCTCACCCAAATCTATCAGAATTTGGATTTTTCGCCGCTCTTCTTGAAGGGCTTCCCGTCATCGGTCTCGTGTTTACTGTGTCTGACAGGGTTGGTGCCGCTATGTGGGCGCACGGTTAGTCCTGCTTTTGATTGCGGATATCATTCATACTTATCGTGTCCACGCAGACTTGGAGAAGAGACAACACTTTGTAGCGGCTGAGAAAGGCAAAAAAGGCCGCTGAAAGTTAGGTTTGCCCTTCTTGTATAATACTTATTTGTTTTTGGAAGATTTGGCAGCAATGATACACAATGCTGTTACTCTGGTGGTGGGACATCATGAACCCACCTCCGTGTCATATTCTACAGCCACATTGGCAACCGCGTCTCTCAAAGACTCCATATTCAGCGGTTCTTTCCCAGTCTGGACGGGGTATTCCATTTCGCCCTTTAATCCCTCGTAGAAGTCTCTCGTAAGACCAGCCTTTTCCCTATCCTCAACATTGAAAGGTCCTTTTACGTCACCTCTCCATCCACGTCTTACCTCCTCTCGAAAAGCCAGCACAGGATCTATGTTTTCCCGTTCACAAATCCAGGTAAACCACCGATGCCCAGATGTGACATGTGTCACTTCATCTGCATGGATGACTTCCATTACCTTCACACTTTCCTCATCCCCCGCCTTGCGAAAGCGCTCGATAGTCCCTGGATTCACATCAAGCCCTCTTGCCTCGTGAACCAGATGTATGATGGCGAGACGTGACCGTAAAGATTCCGAAGTAACAGTTGCTGACTCCCAAAGTCCAGCATGTACTGGCATAGTGCCATAAGGCGTTGCAGGAGAGATTTCGGATAATCTGGAAGTAAGAAGGGTGCTGATAAAGGCGAAGTTCAATTTCTAACGACGGGGGAATAAAAGCGAATTTTTACAAATGTTTTGACTCGTCCAGTGCCATCTTGGTGAAGTCCGAGAAAAAGGCGGGAGGAATATCAGGATGTGATGGTCCGAAGCGAGCGATAATGTCCCATCTACGAAGATGTAATGAGAACCTTCATGTGCTAAAATGACGACGAAGAACAAACGCCAGGTCGATCCTGAGAGTGCTGATGAGACGATAACTCGGTAGACGAGGTAACTGACGTACGCCCATTGTTCTATGTTTGCCAAGGCATGAAGCATGACAGCTCGATTCTTTCTATTCTTTACTTTTGCAGGATCCACAGTATTTCTTGACACATTATCTTCGCGAGGGGGGATATCAGGAGGGCGTGGGGCATTCAGTGATTTATGACCAATTGATGTCAGCTTTCCTGTTCGAAACAGATTTACTGCTTCCCGAGTACGTTTGACCTTGAAATAAATGAATGGATATTCATGACCAGATGATACATTAGATACCTTGAGGGTTGGATTGGGGGTGTTGAGAATCAAGACAGCCCATTGCATCAAAGTAGATGGTGGATTGTTGGTTGGTACGACAGGTTCGTCGACTGTTGAGGGGGCAGAGGAAAAGGCTGTGACGGGCAGCAAAGGCACAGATGATTTGGGAGGGGGATCTGCAAATTCTACAGAAAGTCCCGAAGGTATTTAGAATACTTGTCGCCCAAGTGAGAAATGTAGGAATACCTTCAGAAACAGGACGAAGTTCAACGAGTCGCCATCCTGTCCCATTTGAAGGTGTCTCGATCCAAACTTTGTCGATCCCATCGGAAGGGTCGGTTATGACTTCGACTGAGTAGGTACATGCTCTAAGCCCCGTTTCACTTTTTCCTGTGCGCAAATCAAAATCATATCTGTGGTACATGATTTAAATGCTGCATCAGTTAAGATAAACAGTCAAGCTTTTCTTACCTGTGCCAGGGACAGACAGCGACAACACTTGACTCGTACTCCTCGATATCTGCATGAGAGAGATCGGCACCTAGATGCGGGCAACTGGATTCCATAACATATATCTGCTTGTATGCCGGATTTTTTTGATTGGAAGTAGAGCTCGCTGCCCCGCAGTTAAGCTCAGATTGGGACTCAGGAGTCAACCTGAAAAGAATGAGGGAATGGTATGCTCCTTCTTGTGCCCGTAATGTAAGGAAATATCTTGAATGGCTAAGCAAATTGGTAAAGGGAGCTATCCTGAACAAAGTAAGTGTTTAGAAGTATCTTATCAGAGTAGATACACACTGTATGTGGCTCATTTTGCAAAAGTTCAAGGGTGCAAGCTGATCAGAACTTGGAAAAGTGGTTTTTTGATGAATCTGATCCGATCATAGTGATCGTCCCTGCTCTCTCTTTTTAGAATGTCGTCGCTTGAACAGGGATACGGAATCGGTCCACTGTAGCTTTTAGCATGCTTGCCAGCAGTCGCAGATGTAGAAGTGTAGCTCAGCTCTCTTCCTGTGGCTGGGTCGACGGCGGAATGTGTCATTGAACGCCAGGCCAACAGCATGGCTGCAAACCGTTTAGCGGCTGGCAATCGCAATTCTTAGACCATCTCTGCTCACCTATCCAGAACAAACCAAATCCGCAGATCAAGACCATTTCCTCTTGCGTCTGTGATAACAGTTGTCCTTCGCGCCTATGGTGCATCGTCACACTGCTTCCAAGTCAGTATCAATAATGACAATTGCGGAGTATTTACTGACAGGAACATCAACGAGGCTATTGCAAACATTGCAACTGATGTTTGCGTGAGGTGGAATGCATCTAGCCAGGAGTCAGGATATTCTCGGCGTGATTGAACCACGGTCTTACGATGAGAAGACATCAAGTTCGTTATGAAGTGTCCAATAGCAAGGGATCCGACGACTAATATTCATGACATGAGCTGATCAGTTCTCCATCCGACGCAAAGCCAATAGCTATCACCTGCGGTTATCGAGCGGACGGGATGGTCACGGAAGAGTGGCATAACAAGGGTATTCAGGAGAAATTTGAATCGAAAAGCTTGGGTTGGTGGGTGTCATAATTGTACAAGCTTTTCTTTTTATAACCTCATAATTGTACAACGAGGCATACCACGCGTCGTCCACGCGCATCAAAACGTAAGGCGCAGGTGTGAACCCGAATGGATATAAGTGAGGTATGGAAAAATGAGCTATCTATTGATTAAATCGTGGCTGGAAATCATAAAACGTATGATAACGTTGCAACCGTAAGTTGAGAAATACTGTTATGCCATCGGGACAGTGGTTACTGTGGCTGGCTGCCCATTCATTCCGGGTTGGATTACGATAGTTTGTCCAGGATGCGGTGCGCTTGTGGCACTCATAGGTGGTTGGTTGTAGTATCCATAACCGGGGTATGGCAGCATGGGTTGCTGATGTGTGTTGTAGAATCCAGGGACTTCTCCGAACCATGGAAGCTCTGCAACTTAAGTTTGTACCAAGTACTGCGTCTAACAACATTATGCTTACCACGTATTGGCTCTCGCCAAATTTCAAATCGCCCAAACATCTGCGCCAGGGTCACCAAACGGAACAGGATGATGAGAGCAAGTGTGTTGATAGAGAAGATCATCCACGAAAACGCTTCCACAACCTTCATTTCATAGCAAAATGCCTGTGCAGACACTATGATAGTTCCCTAGTCAGTACAAATGAGGTTGACAGGAAAGAACACGCTTACTGCCTCCATTCTTTGTGGCAGTCCTTTGGCCTGCCAATCCATCACACTGAACAGGGCCGATGATGTCACTTTAATTGCCGAGGAAATTCAAATTCGACTAGGAAGAGGTAGCAATAATTGGTAAACTTACGCAGACCATGCTCCCATAGCTTTAAAATAGAGAAGTCAGAAGCTATCACGGAACCAGGTTGTAGACAGTGGCATACCAATCCAGAGCGTAGCCACAACGAAGAGCATGAGGGCTTCTGTTCTAGGCTGCGCCCATTGCAACCTAAAATTGAGATGAGGGATAGCAAATATGTGAAAAGTTTGAGCTTAGCTTACGACAAGAGGAAAAGCAAGATTGTTACTGAAGGTACAATGAGAGCAAAAGTCGTGAAGTCGCCTGCGAGAAGAGGGTTGGCATGAGCCTCAAATAAGAACAACGCCAATGGAAGTTCGTCGAGACATACGGTGTAAGGTCGGAAGAAATAAGCTCGCAAAGTTTGCTGCAAGCCCTAAGACAGCGCCTGTACAGCGAAGAGTCAATTCCGCTCAGGATTATTGGTGTATTCAATACTGACCAGAGAGAAGGAGAACGGCGACTGATATGACATTTGTCAGTACAGGATTCCGCAATAAAAAGACCTCCAAAACTAGCCGTAGAAGCCAACTCTGTAATTTCCAAAACGTACAGTCATCAAGGTTGGTCGTGAACGCGTGAATACTGTGAGTAATGTTGAAAAACGATACTCAGGGGGAAAATGCCTTCGGATTTCAAGCGGTGCAAAAGCACGTGTCACATTCAATCGATCACTGATCAGATCAGATCGATTGAGCGCCTGCTGAGCGCCAACCAACGGGAGCAAAAAAATGTCTTGAATCAACAGAAAGTACAGTAGACATGCAAATAAAATAGTTAGGAATTTGGTTTAATACTCCATATTGTGCTCCAGCTATCCTACACTAGCCAGCGTAGTATCTAATTCAATCTCTACGATATTTATTGGTAATACAGTCGTCAAATATCATCAGTATTCATTCAAATCTTTCTTCAACTCAGTCACCTGTGACGAGCTGGTGAAGGCATATTCGGGTTGAGCATGTTGCCACGCTCAAAGTCATTGCTAGCGTAAGAGCCGATGATTGTGGAATGCCCAGAGCGTCCAGAGTTACCTGATAGTTGTCGGACCGGAGGGCTCTTAGGCAGAGGTTTCTCATAGGTATCTGATCTCCCGCTCGGCCGTCCGCTCGCGTATGGGCTCCGTCCTTGACTCCTTCCGCGAGAACGCTTGCGGCTTCCAGACGACGTTGCAGCCCCACTTGTAGCAAGTGGGAGGATGCTGGACGACTTGCTGTTACCACGTTTTACAGCACCAGAATCATAGCGATTGAACCAAGCGCACGAGGTTACCGGACCATACCACATGTGCGTTTCCCCGCTGCGGTGTTTTCGGAGGGCCAAAACCAGAAGTCCGAGGCAGAACAGTAGAACTGAGAGTATTTTCAGAGGTGAATTTCTCATCTGTTCGCGATCATAGCCACGTACCAAGCACAGCATTCATCAGCGAGAACGTCATGAGAACTCGATACATGGCGTGGTACTGCTCTGTATGAACTAGGGAATGTCAGACTCTTCAATGACCACCCATTTTCGGAACTTACAGCTCGCAGCAGAGTCAGCCAAGGGCTGTGTAGATGTTGCAGAGGAGTAACATTCGACATCTGCCGATTGAGAATCGGAGGTCACCAAGAAAAGTCCCAAAACTGAGTACTTGGAACTGAGCAATAAGATAATGTTTCTAACAGATGCATGCTTACCGAGCCAGAATATTCCAACCAGGCCTAGGCATGCAAGCTCGGTCCTGGTATTGATGGGATTGCGTTCTTTGAGCAGGAAGGCGAGTCCGAGGCTGTACAAAGGCATCAGCCATACATTCTCAGAACTCAAAACGAGTACGATGCACGTACAGGATTGTGAAGATGAATAGACAAGCGGAACAGACAAATACAGCGAAAGGTACAAAACGAGCTGCAGCGGGACGTTCAAGACGGGGCAATTATTGAAGGTTGACTTTGACTCACTGAGATCGGAAGCAGCCAGGACATGTTGGAAGTGGCCAGCCATTGCCAGACAAATGACGGTAAAGAGAAGAACAATCCCTGCATGTAATGAGCACAGAACCGACATCGAGAAGGAGTAAAAGACTCACCGTATATGCTCGCTCTAACGATATTGAATACAGACATTCTCGTATAACGGGGTGGGGATGATGGTTGTGGTTGTGACGGTTGTGCAGTGTTGGAACGCATGATAAGTCGCTGAAATTTAAAGACACGAGGCCAACATGAATACAATGTGTCGTCCGCGTGTTACTTGGAACGTGAGGATTGTTGATCAATGGTGCGCTATGCAATGTGGCCCCTCCGTAAAGCTTTAAAATCCCAACGTCCTGGTCACGGTGAGGGGGTAAGCGCTAAGCACTCTCAGCCAATTTTTTTTAACAAGGCAACCAGATAGTGATGTTACATAAGTTGGACAATCATGCTGATAATGCTTCATGATAACGGAAACCTGCAATCATTTGACACTGCGAGTCTGTAGTGATTTAAAACAGTCAAGCATGACGCTCGGACATAGTATAAGTACTAATGACACTAGGAAACAGTGGCGTAAGCTGCCGGTAAAAAACGGGGAAACCAGATCCAAAAAAGCAATTTGTCATGCCATCCTGCTATATACACATTTACGGTACTTCTAATCGCAACTTCTCCCCTATCTCCGCATAAAGGGCGAGGCATTCTGGATTTGCGAGCGTTGCGGGGTTAACAGTGGCCAGTGAGGCGCCATTGATAATCTGTGCGGAGTTAAACTACTGTGACTTGTCAAAACTTGAAGACACTCCCTCACCTTCTTCACAAGAACCTCCACACGCTTGCCGTTCAGGGTATACGGAATGTCGGCGACTTGGATAATCTTGAAGTGCGAATTAGTCCAGGTTCCAAACAGTCAAAGAGAGTACCGACCTTAGCAGGCACATGTCGCGGGCTCCTGCGGCTCCGAATTTCAGACTTGATCTTCTGTAAAAAATCGAAAGAGAGGGCGGTTCCTGGGGGCAGCTTGACAAAAAGGATGACGCGTTCGTCCATGCCGTTGTCTATTTTTTGCCCCGCAGCGAGGGCGTCTAGGATAGTATACTCCGCGCCAGATCCCGAGAAGCACAGGTCTAAAATATCGTAGATCTCCGAAGACCCAAAACGAATACCTCCAGGATTCCTGCCATGAGCCAATCATGAGATCCATATCACATGTGTGGCAGAAGATGGGTTTGGAAGGACAATTACTAACAAGACACCATCAGAACGCCCTAGCATGATTAACCCTCCTCCATTCCCACTTCTCGAACGTGTGATGATAACATGATCACCATGATCTGGTGTGCATCTCTTTAAGTCTGAGTCAGCAGGGAGAGGATGATGACTTACACCAGACGCCTTCAAACTCAGAGAAATATGCTTGCTGATAGCGCGTGCCTGCGGCTTCAACAGCGGTTGTAGATCCGTACCCAGCCAAAGGCCAAAAACCAAGAGGCATGCAAGGGAATGGCTTCACACATACTAGCTCTCCTTCTTCACCCGCTGCGCAGCGTGTACCAGTGGTTGAAAAGCTTTCCACCGCCATTCCGAGGAGACGACACTGTATTTCACCTCGATAGACGGGAAGCGCCGAACACATCCCAGCAAACAAAGAGCAAATGTCCGTACCACCTTTGTGAGGAGTAAGGGCC
Organism: Arthromyces matolae; assembly: GCA_018855395.1. Lineage (NCBI taxonomy): Eukaryota > Fungi > Basidiomycota > Agaricomycetes > Agaricales > Lyophyllaceae > Arthromyces > Arthromyces matolae. The sequence goes on from JABAJW010017919.1 coordinate 97,707, forward strand.
GATGATCACCAGATGATTTCAATTCTCACCTGTGATGGACCCTAAGAGAACGTCCTTCCGTATATGCTGATAAACATAGTCAAAAAGGTGCGGCGCTAGTGGTGAGCCAGTGGAATAGATGTGGCGTAAGGTTGACAGATTGTGACGCTCACGGGGTCGATACCCTTTCTAAAAATTGACCATAAGCTATTTATATAGTAGAGCAACTAAACATATGAGGCACTTACCGAGAGATGGTCAATGTGCTTTGCGCTGGTACCAAAGATAGTAATCTTGAGGTCATCGACAAGTTTCCATAGATATGAAGGATCTCTAAGTGGACTGCCGTCATACAGTACAAGGGTGGATCCAAGGCTAAGGCCGCTGATAAGGAAATTCCACATCATCCAGCCACTGAAATCCAGTATGACACTCTACACCATCATTGGGATAAGAATGTCACCCACGTTGTAGTGTAGTAAAAGAAGACATCCTCAGGTTTCAGGTCCCCACAGATTACAAACTCTTTCTTAGCTTGGAGGAGCATGCCTCCTGCTCTGTGTACAATCGGCCTTGCAAATGATAACGAAATCAGCGAGTCACGGTGGAGAAAAAAGTCGATGACTTACTTGGGTTTACCCGTTGTACCGCTGCTAAAGAGAATCCAGAGTGGGGCATTGAATGAATTTCGGACCCACTCTATCTCACCCGACGGTGTACGCCCCAGTTTACAGTCCCGTCCTTCGGTGATAAACGCATGCCATGTCGTCCAGTCAGGAAGCCAGTCCTCATGCGCTAGACTTTGAGCGATTGCGTCTATAATAATGACCTTATTTGGAGTGATATTTTTTTTCGCAAGTCCAGCCAGCACAGCAGTGACTTTAGGGATATGTGGATGAACCTTGGCATTATACCTGAAACGTCTTTACCGCCAAGTTCCCGCATTCACTGTAGTGGGGCAGACTTACACTACAGCATCGACGGCAAAAATGAATTTCGGTTGAACTTGCTCTAACCTTGGAGAGAAATTTCGACATCAGTCTCGGTTAAGTTAAGAAGAGAGTCGAATTGCTAACCGTTCGATAACCCCCTCCGGGCCAAAATCGGCAGCTGCGCTCACCCAGATGCCACCAATGGCTGTGGTCGCCAAGCATGCAACTACATTCTCCTGTATATAAATTACAGTCAAGAGCCAAGAATTAAGCCAAGACATTTTGAAGTAAGTGGAACTGGAAAGAACCGAGGAGGAGAGACTGTCTCTGTATCTAAACCGAAGACGGGACTTACAATGCAGTTGGAGGAATACGATGCCACGCGATCACCGGGTTCCAAGCCATTCAGAAGGAGAGCAGATGCCAAGTCGGAAGTGAGATTGTATAATTCTTGGTAAGTGCACTGACGCAACTCTGGAGAAGGAGCTTCTGGGGTAGGCTCCGCTGTGGATGGGATATCATCAGTTTTAGATACAGCAGGATGCCAAGTAGCGTTCAGCACGGACTGGCTTGGATCAGAGCCAACTTCTCATTTGAACGGCAATGAAGCATATTCTCAGCCCAGTTGAGTTTTGCATCGCAGAACCTATGGTCGCGTGAGTAAACAAGAGATGAACAAATTTGATTGTGATACCAACCAAGAAGGATTCAAGGGTGGAGTTGCAGAGTTGTCGACAACATGATTTCCTTTGTAACCAATGATTTTGGTCGCATCCCACACAGCACTCCAGAAGGAGTCGATGTTGGTCGTCGACCAATGATATATATCTTGATATGATTTGAAAGCTGAACCATTTGTAGCGTTTACCTGAGCAATAAAACGAAAAATAGCAGAGTCTTGGGGATGAGATGGCTTGTAGAGAGGCTCATCGTCGTCGGGGACGGAGAACGTCATGGTTGGTGGATAGCAAACAGTCTAAACGTCTATACTAACGTAATGGACGAAAGGAGACAAGGCACAAACACTCAGGGTCGGTGTGACAGCGTGACACGCACGTTTGTATAATGGGACGAAGATAAGAAAAAGTTTGGACGGTCATCTTGTTTTATCTCGTACCATTACCTGATCACCCGTCTAGCCGTCTTATGTTTGTTTCGTCATCCCTTGCCTTTTGCTGTGCCACCTACTGACTCTGTATAAATATAACAGTCCTTCATTGACAATAGACGCAGACAGCCTTCTACAACCCATTATATGGATAAATTCCTTGCTCCCCACAGTCCTGAAGCCTCCGCACATATTCACTTTAGGTATTTGACTTTTTTTCATTGCCTTCAAGCCCCTGAATTGACTTTATCTCTTTTTCTTAAGCGAGCACTGGTTCAGCTGGGACTCCGAACATCCCTCTATCAACGAGACCCTCGTTGCAGGTTGCGCTTCTTACCGAGCATTCGACCGTTATCTTACTGGCGCCGACCTTTTTCTGTACCCCCGCAACAGAGTTGAACTTGAAAGCATCCTGTCAGTCAATGTCATTGATCCTCACATCCTTATCCTCTGAACCTCGCTCTTTCCAGCAAACGATACTCTTACGACGTGATTCATAACGCTATTGCAAGGAGTCGTAACGCATTACAACCAGGAGGTTATAGCAGAGTAAGCCTATCTCTCGCCAATTTCTTTTTTCCCCCTCATCCTTGACGTGACAATCTTCTTACTTTTAGGTCTGTCACCTCGCCGAGAAGTCGATTCGTGATGTTCTGAATACTGCAGACAACACGTCACATCTCCTCGCTTTGCATACATCCAAGTCCGACTCGCAACATGACTCAGATCGTCCGACAAGCCCCCGACCCATCAAGACGAATTGATGCTTTTCAAATTCTCCTTCAATTTTGTCATCACCCCTTGTATTTCATATTTATTGACGGATGTGAGAGACCAATGCCGTCCTGTACTCTAGACATTTGTACTTTTATTCAGTTTTGTGACGCAACTATCATTCTTTTGTTAATCGACGGGTTGCTCAGCTTTTCGCGTACGTACCCGAACATTCGGTGATTTAGATTATCTATCACTGTCACTGGTTCAAGTATTGTACTGTAACTTTTATACTTATTAGATCTTGATGTACTTATGCCTATAGATAAATACATTTTTCCAGCCAGTTAAAACATCCATTTTGCAAAGGTTAAGAAATCGCCAAACGAACGTGCGAGATTTTATCCAAAAGCGGAACCGGTGGCTTGGCCATGATTCCAAAAAGAGATCGCTTGAGAAGAACTGCTAGTGTGCAGCACTGGTTTGCTGCTTTGGACCTCGCACGACCACCATGTTAGGAGTATCAACGTTACTCGTCCTTGTAGCTGGTTTTGGCGACGTCTTGGCTTCGCCAGCCCAAGTTGTTCTCCAGACTGCAGCCAAGAGTACGTCAATTTTTTTCCAGTCTATGCATCATACCTGATCATCGACTTTTAAGGGCCTCATCAACTCCATGGCCGATTTCTACATATAACTGATATGCATCCCGATCCTTACTACATGGTCCATACATCCGAGAAGACGTCCTGCCATAGAAAGAAAGGAAAGAAGTCCAAGAACCAAGCTGGCTATTATGGCACACCATTCTCGTGAGCTCTTTCTCGTCTTGAGCGTGAAAGTCTTGGCTTTACATCCTCTTCACTAGTGAATGTGACTCGCCATTTAGTCTCACCAACCATACGTTAGACTATTTGGATAAAAATTGGGCATCGGAGATAGATTTCGTTATCTGTGTGTGACAATTCTTGTTCTGTTTTGTTTTCTAAGTTTTTGAAATGAATGGCATGCAGGGACTGGAGACAACGCACGGTAATTAATCTCACGATCCGCCACCGGACTGCGCTCTTCTGACGGAGATGTAGGCATGATAACGATCCGAAGATGCCTCGCACGCCTAGTGAAATCCACATGCTCAATAGGGCAGTGGCTGCCAAAATGAAGCAGGTGTTTTCAAGCAAGGGAATCCCAGTAGTTCCCAGTTTAGGTGTGTGTTCGCACTCAGTGCTGAGATTCCGATTCACCTTTGGTCGGTAGGAAACAATGACATCTGGCGTAAGTTCTGAACCTATCCAATGACCATTCTGCTGACTGTAAAAAAAAACAGCCCATGTAAGGCATGATTTTCCTGGACCACATGTTTCGTACTGAGAGATCGGCATGACTAAGAATATTATGACACCAGGTAAGGAAGATTTTGCATACAGGTCTTTCAACATTTTGACGGATCGGCTGCAACACACAGGTCCGAACAGTATCACGAATGAATTTGCGAAGTTCGATCCTCTGATTTTAATTGTCGTATCAGTTGTTGACTTGTTGTCATGATAGGATATGGGAATCGTTCATTCCATTCCCTTACCTCCAGGTATTCCAACGCGGTGCCTACTACTCTGTAGAAGTGATTCCCGATGAGGTGGCTGCGATTAGCTTAAACACTCTTTACTTTTACGATTCAAACAAAGGTTCGGACGGAACAGTCAATCTCTTGATCCATAGTTGATGTTGACAATATCGTTATAGCTGTCGGTGGTTGTGGTTTCCATGATAGAGACGATCCTGGAAATTTAGAACTTGATTGGCTTGAGGTTCAATTGAAAACATATCGACGAAGAGGCATGCAGGTGAGATGATGCTGAGATGTCACTTGAATCGTATCTATACAACTTATGACTTGCACAGGTTTGGCTTTCCGGTAAGTTTGAAGAAGCCTTGCCTTGACGATTGCTCAAGATGTGATGTTGCCACCAGGACATGTTCCCCCTTCTCCAGGAAACTATTTTCCCGAATGTGTAAGAAGTTCTGTTGTTATGCTTCCTGGAATCATGGCTAACTACGAACAGTACGTTCGATACGTGGAACTATCACTGCGATTCCAGGACACGATCTTGGGCCACCTGTTTGGTGTTAGTGAATCGCTTCAGTTATTCTGCCCCCTGCTAATTCTCCTGACAGCACATGAACGTTGACCATGTACGAGTTCAAGATCTTCCTTATTTTCAAGATTTGAACGAACGATTCCATAGTTTTCGTTCTTGGAAAGCATTGATCTGGAATTTACTGACGACAAAAATAAGTTTTCTGTCCTTCGAAGCGCGACTCCTTTGTACGACACGCTGCTACGGGAATACGCAGCTCTGCCTTTGAAAAAGTTAAACCACGATGAATACACCGTGGTTAATATTGCACCTTCAGTGGTACCTAACCCGTACCTCCCCTCATTCCGGATCTTTGCGTTCAACGTGACAGGGGAGAGATACAATTACAAGGTAAACAAAGGCAGAGAACATGGACATCAACGAGGGGATGGCGGTGACAAGGACAAAAAATGCCTCCTGAAAAAGTACAAAAACACTTGGAAGTGTTACCTGAACGAGACATGGAATTCGGATCCGGAGTCGCCTTCGCGGAGCAATAAACAATGGAGCCCACTGGGGTATGCACAGGTATATTATTGTTTTCACTTGTGGGTGTTTTGACAAAAGCTGATGAAAGGACAATAGTATTATATGCCTGACTTGGAAGAAGCGAATGAAAAACGAAAGCCAGAGTTTAAGTTGGAATACATGACGTTTTCACCTGAAAAAATGCACCCGATTCATGATGGGGAAGAAGGAGGAATTTTTCATTATCCGATTCCGTTGAAACGATTGCCCAAGTCGCTTCGAAAGGGGAACGTGACAGAAACGAAATTTGCGCCGTATTCGATGAAAGATTTGACGATCCCGTCATGGGTTGAACTTGCACAGAAACTTGGAAACAAACAGGAGAAAAAATTACGGGGACAGTTTCGGAAATATATGTACATGGGTGGGGTAGAGGGTTGAGGTTGATGTTATCAAAAAATGATTTGAAAAAAGAATAATATAAAGAGGCAGTTGTTGTCTTGACGATTGAGCAGTTTTGATCTGGTTGCCAGCTCACCACAACTATACTTTATCATCGGGCCCTGCCCTGCACAACTTTCGTTCCGCAATCTCCCCACTGATAATCCTTTCTTTAATTCTTTCGTCGGCTGGTCCGCTTTTTACTCTAACAACAACCCAAACTGTCTTTCAACAATGTCTGCCGTCAACGTCCATATGATGCCCTCTAGCATCCCCATTGACTATGTCTCCCATTCACATTCACATTCACGCTCGTCGTCTGTCTCATCTCATTCATCTATATCTCGTCCACATTCATCTCAGGGCCCTTTTCATGCTGACGAGCTCTATTCCCCGTATCAAGGCGATCATGTACGTTCTCTTTCTTAACTTCGATCCCCAAATACTAACTTTTATCTCACAAAGTCACCTCCAACTCATTCCATAGGCAAGGGTCCAATTCGTCCTTCACATATCAGAGCTCGTGTAGCTGCATCCCCGTACCCTCGCGACACCGACAGCGTTCACTCATCCTCCAGCGAAACAGAGGACATTTCTATGTACCTCGGGAACTCACCTCAAGAGTATCATGGCATGTACACAAGTGGCCAGCAGACCATGACCCCTCAGGAAACCATGCACCCTGCCAGCGCTTTTGGCCGCATGGCTATCAGTCCCGATCACGCGTTAGAGAAGCTGGCTGCCAATGTTCGTGTCGCTACTACGACAAGCGCCTCCGACAGAGCGAAACAGATTTTTGTTCAGGCTTGGTGTGTCAAATTTTCTCATCATTCCTTAATCTTCTCTCTACATCTGTAATAGGTTGACCGCTAACTATGCCCCCTATCCCGATGGAAATGTTCCACGTCAAGGGCTCTATTTTTCTTACCGTCGGGTGTGCGACCAGTACGGGATTCCCCACATCAACACCGCCACACTGGGCAAAGCCATTCGTCTCTGTTTCCCTACAATCAAAACACGTCGGCTGGGTGTCAGAGGCAACAGTAAATATCATTGTGAGGAATGTTTTGCATTGCTATCAGTCACTATCACTGATCTTGATCTCAGATTGTGGCATTCGTCCTGCTACCTCAGCGGAGGCCGAATTTCTACAGGACTATATCCAAAAATCTAACAACAATGCGGGGCAATCCTCAGTGAATGCGGCTCGCTTAGCGCAGGAACAAGCAGAAACAAACAGGGGTGAAGACCGATCCGATGAAGATGATGAGGAAGATTCAGAAGGCCTCAGCTCAGCTCTCAACTCGAAACGTAACTCTTTAGCTTTGACAGGCGACATCAAGGGAAATGGTTTCACCAACGATCTTAGCGACAAAACTCCTACCGCTGCAACACTATTATCGCAAGTTCAGGCTGCTCAGCGCCCACCCAATAGTTTTCCCCCTCAGGCCTCTATCCGCCGCCATCCAACTCAGGAACCAGCGTTAACTGTCCAGGCACCTTCTCCTCAACAAACGAACGGGCAGTTGACGCCATATCTCGCTCCTCAGCAGGTTCTCTCAGTGCGCCAGTTTGCACACTTCCCATCCATCGAGGATGCAGTCGGAGCAAGCTCCACACATCACACGGTCCTCGCACGCGAGGTGTGGGGTTGGTTCCAGGAACATCTCGATGCCATTCTTGAGAGTTTCAGATCTTTCCGCTTTGACCAATTCGAGATGCATCTACGAACCTTCTGGACTACGTTGGGCGGACAGCACCGAGAGATTGTCCATGCACCTGCAATTGCTGGGCTTATGGCCAAGGCTGACGCTATTGTTTATGATGTACGTGCAGACTTAGATGTTCTTCAGACTTTTTTTTTATCTGATCCAATTTTATTTCTAGGAAATTCTAGAGATCTTGCGATCACAAATGCTCTCTCCAATCAGCGCAAGTTCACTGTCTAGCCTTCGACAGTTGGCTAACAAGATGGAGAAAATTTTGTTGGTCGCGCTTGAAAATTATGGCAACACTTTTGTCGAGCCAAAGGTCGAACTTGGCGCACGTTTCGGACACCTCGTTTGTGCGTCTTGTTCACTTTTGATCGTCGTCATCATCATTCATACTGCTTCCAGTGCGATACCTTGACATATACCAAGTTACGCAGGCCCTCAATACAGTCCTAACTAATCAAAAGCAGCTGGTGGAGATGCGGCGATCTTGGCATAAAGTCGATTTCGAATCCGTTCGTAACCAATCTGCCTTGGTTTGCAACTGTCGTCACGAGGATCTGGTGCAACTTCTGGAAGTTGAATTCGTGCAGATGCTGGATAGCTTGACGAAGACTAACGAACCTGTGCGGGAAGTGATGACCTGGGCGGACAAATGCTGTGAACGATTGATGGGCAGCAGTCGGGGTAACCAAGGAGCAGAGGAGAGGGGACAAATGAGCTCGCGAAGTGTCCTCATTCGTTGGGGATACGTCACGAGTCAGGTCATGAGGGACTTGACTATCCGCAGTGATCCCGCTTTTGGTGCATTCCAAATCTTGAAACTTTTCCTTGAGTGAGTTGACATCTACGCCACCGTTTCAAGAATCTTTCACTGATTCCCGAACTTAGCGACTGGATTGCGGTGAATGTTCTCAGAAATGTAGCCCTGTCCACTAATTCGGTCGCCGCTTCTGTTGAACCCGTCATGCAACAACAATTCTTCACCCTTTCTCCAATGGCAGGGCAAGAGAGCTTTAGCACTCTAGAAGTCCGGCCACCATCACAAATGATGGCAGTTACTCCAACAACCTCGAGTATGCTCGCTGCGCTTCAGAACGATCCTTTCCCGTCTGGCTCGATAGACCCAGCCTCAACGTCGTTCAATTCTGATGCGTATAATCCATTATCTTACATGGATACCACTACCCCCCATGATGAGACCTCACAATCAGGACTCCCGTTTAGCGACTTTTCCGGTCCAGGAAACACGTACGATGTCTCCAACTCACCATACCAAGAATTGGGTTTGAACACATCCACGACACCTGCCAGCGAGTCAGATTCTGACGGGAAACCCGTTAAAGCTGAGCCGCAATCTGCCGTATAACTGACTGTGGATCCCTTGTTTTTCCAACGGACAAGCCTTTTTACTTTAATTGTGCTCATTTCGGTCTCATGGTTCTGCTTCCGGTAGTTTCTCGTTATCTATATATGTCTTGTCAAGTTATCTCACCGTGTATCTCCATCTCCCAGAAGCTCCCTCCGTACTCTCCTTAATATTGTATCTTGTCCCGCAGGATTCTGTTATCGTTTTTTTTTTTTTCAAATCTGCCTTTTGCTCGTTTCTTATCTATGTAGTTGATACAATTTTATGTATCATCACATGAAATGTTATCCAAAACTCGTGAGCTGAGTATATATGCTGTATCAATTTATCCATCCTTCGAAATGTCCGTTATGACGAATCATCTGTACCAACCAACTCCTTCTCTAACACTTCTTCCGCATTGTCGAGCGTTTCAGTTGTACTTGGCTTGATCGTCAATTCGGCGTCATCCTTCGGTGTGGGCAGAGGTTCGGCGGGCGTTTCCACACCGCTTGTGGTCTCCGATGCTTTGGCATCTTTGGAAGCAGTTAAACGTTGAATGTCACTTTCGGCTTTGGCAATGTTCTCCGCAGTGACTCGAGTCTGGTTCGCTTCAAACCAAGCCTTCTTCGTCTTGAGATCATCGACAACACGAGGAACGTCGGCCGAGGACGCGGGAGGCGGGATGGAGAGAGATAGAAGAGCAGAAAGGGTGGCAAAAGGAAGATTGAGGGTCGCGCTCGTGGGGGTAGAAGGACTTGCTGGAATCTCAGATGCTTTAGCCGTTCCCTTCTTGCCTTTGGATTTGCCCTTTCCAACAAAATAGGCGTCCTCGTCCTCACCCTTCTTCTTCCTCACAATTGACCCTTCGGGAACAGCTTCTACTTGCCTGACCTCTAGTTTCGCTATGCCAGCAATTTCATTCTTCTCCAAGAGAGGGGCAGAAGAGGCATTGCCAGACACTTTGCCTGACAGCAAATCGATGAGAGTCTGGCAATCCTCGATTTGGGCCTGAAAGGCGGGTACTTTCGCCTCCTCAAGCAGACGCTCCGCAATATCCGCCTTCTTCTGTGCTTCCTCTGCGGCACGCTGAGCACGCGCTTTCTCAGCACGACGGGCGCGATCTTCATTGACTTTGTTCCAGTAGATGTCGTTGGCCTCACGGTACTGAGATGTGAGCTCGCGCTTCTGATTGAAGAAGGTGTTGAGTTGAGCTTGAATAGAGTCACGTTCTTCGAACAGTTTGGAGCGATTGGCATAGGCCTCGTCGCCTTCCTTCTTAAGCTCATCCAACTCTGCCTTTATGGCATCGAAACGGTCGGATGTAGCTTTGAATTCCGGATCGTCAAGTTGTTTCCGCAATCCTTCCACAGTAGCGCGGTCAGCCTCAATGGAATCCTGATCGGTCTGGAAGGTTTCCACGATGCGACGTGTCCGTTTGCTAGTAGAAATATCTGCGAGGGCGCGTTTCTCGTCCGCAAGCTTCAGAGAACCAGATTCAACTTGTTTCTCCAAGTTTCTAAGGCATAGTCGTGAGTATCTGAGATACGGGTCCAAGAAAACCACCTACTTGATATGTGCGTCGACTTCTGCGACGTTTTTGAAGGGGATCTTCCCTTTGGCCGCCTGAAGATCTTTAATCTAGGCCAGTCAAATTAGCCTGAAGACATACACCTGGTTAAAAGGCTCAAACCTTCTTTTGGACACCATCCTGGATGGTCTTGATTTGGTCCAAGATTTTACCCCTAGACGATTTATTGGTGGATTGCTGGCCGCGGATTGACTCAAGCTCTGCACGGAGGGCAGTCCGCCTGTCACTACCAGGGCCTCCTGATTTTGTGGCCAGAGAAATTTTCTCTTTCACGGAAGACTGATGATTTTCGTAAGGGAATGAGTACTGAGGTGTTTGCGACTCACCAGTCTTGTCTGCAAGGCGTCAATTTCTTTCTTTAGCTTCTCCTGCTCAGCGTCATAGATCTTCTTATCTGGCTTGCCTCCCACTAGTTTTGTGATAGCTTCGGAATCGACGTCTTTTTTCTCGGTGGTGGACACTGGAGTCGAAGTACCACTGTTGGCTGGAGACGAGGATTTATTGACCTTGGCAGCGTTGGGTGCAGCAGGAGCTTTTGTTTTAGGCGCAGGCATAGTAATAGATAGCTCTAGGTGAAGTAAACAGACCAAAGGAGGGTATCGAGCAAGACGTGCTGGCGGTAGAAGAAATGTTACACGATCGTGTGAAACTCAAATCATTTGACGTGTTCACTAAAAAAAAAGTCATGTATGTAATATTTGTTAAAATACAATCTGAGTATCCAGCTTGGAGACCTCTTTGTAGCACTCTTCGTACAGTTCACGGTAATCATCATCCTTGTCCTCAGTTTCTCCTTCCTTTTTCTTCTTCTTCTTTTGATCAGGACAGACCATGACACAACTGGTTGGCCGTTTTGTTGAGCTTGCATGTCCTAGTTCTTCTTTGGATGCGACAAAGACATAAGGAATCTGAGCTTCTTCACTGAGTACAGGTAGATGGGAAATGATGTCGATTGGGTTGATATCTGCCGCCAGAATCAAGAGCCTGGCATGACGGGTTACGAGAAGTCAACAAAAATTGAAAAGCAAGATATGCATACCCCTTTTCACCCTTTCGGATGCCCTTCACAACTTCTTTCACACCACGCTTTACTTGTCGTGCTTTCGAGGCTAGATCTACAGTCAGTCAAGGGAAAGAGGGAGACACCATCACAACATACCCTTCTTGATAGTTTTGTGCAACTTTTTCACCAACTTCTTCTGCGCGAGAGGTTGTGCCAGTGGGGATAGGTCTTCAACAGGGATTACAACGTCTTCCTTCTCCTTCTTCGCCTTCTTGGGAGACTGAAAAGTCACAGAGACATAAATAAGAATGAAAAGAGGTGATAAATCACACTACTTTAGGTCCATCTGCGTCTACCATTTCAACGTCCGCAGGTTCGGCATCAGGAGCCTCTTTTCTTTTCTTCTCCTTCTTTTCAGACTTGTCCTTGGCCATAGTAGTCGATTTGTGAGAGGACGGTAGGGATAGGACAAAATTTTGTGACAAGAACCACTGTAACGGTCACTCGTCACACGCTTGGAATTGAAATTGAAGACAAAAATCAAAGTTTAAAAATCTGCGATTCTAATTTCTATGGGTCATCGTCTTCCTCGTCATTGTTCCCTAACGGAACCTCACTGATACCGCGGAGAAAGCTCAAAGTTACCCACGACATACCGCGCATCTCCATATCATACCACCAGTTGAGGGCAATTGTAGTCGCTCCAGATAACTGTCGCACATGATGCCACCAGCCAGCGGGAAGGTAAAGTGTGTCACCTGGGTGTAGAGTAATATGTATGGGGTGGGCGTCAATGGGAAGTGCACCTGGTATATGGGGGTACATCACAGAAGACCATCGTACGAGATCGGTGTTTTGGGAAGGCTGAAGACTCAGTCTTCCGGTCTTCGAGCACCTTTGATAGGTGGCATGAGGGAACCGACGTTCTGTCACCGTGTCTGTTCAGAATATCTGTGCAGAATTCTGGTTGACTGTACCTTTCAAACACCATCCTTCAGTTGGTGGAAGTAATGTGAAGTACTTAGCCCCACGCAATACGGTGTATATGTTTTCGTAAGGATCTGTAAAGAGATATGTGGGGTATGAAGCTATGCTTTGAAATTTTCCTCACCACTGTGAATGCTTGTTATACTGCGACCATCACCAATCCACAAGTTGACGGCATCGGGGGGTCTTCCTGTCTAAAGGTTTGTTACGACGGATTCGAGGGGCCCTGAATTATACACACCAAGCCCTCCGGTGCAAAATTCAATGTCATTGGGTATGTCAGGTCTCAGAGGTTCGAATTCCGAGCATGACTGGATGCCATGTCCACTGAAATCTTCACTCGTGAAGAGATTCCCGTTCTGCGACTGCAGATAGTAGATGTTTCTGCCACTCGACGTTGAATCTACGTTCTCATCAGCAGCAGGAGAATAAATCATCTCATCCTCCTTACCTGCAGATATATTTGTTAAAAACTCTCCCATTGTCATCTTTTGTAAAAGCGGCTCTGCGAAATACAGCTTGTCGTCGGGTCCTCGAGTAACAGCATCCGCCAGTCTATGAAAGCAATTTAATCAGGGAATCAGATAGTTGCGGTCAAATGAACTGGCATACCCGTTGGGAGTGACGGCTACAGATATCTGTCTTTCGCCCATCCTCTCAGTCAGATATGTATCGGACCATAGCTCTGAGGCTGGGATGTTCAACCCTGTGGCCAAAGACGCTAAATGAGACTTTACTAGAGATAAAACGAGGTGGAACCTTTGATTATAGCAGGTCGTGATATGTGTACAAGTCGAGAAAACTCTAGTGGAGAGGGTATAGTGAATAGTGTGTCAACGTTCACACCGTTTTGCTCTATGTATACAAGTCAGCTAAATTGATTTAATAGGATCGCTGGGTTTATACCATAGTATTCATTAGACAGCCATTGCAGGGGTGGAATGCCTTGATTTTTTGACTCCATTTTGACCAGAGAAAAGGATTGGAAAAGGAGTGGACGCGTTGGAATATCAGGCACGTGCTTATTGTCACGAAATCATGGGTGACAACTTGAAGCACGCGTCGTGTTTCTCAGAAGTCATTGTCAACTTCAACAAACTCGCATCACAATGGTGGAGACCAGGAGTAGTACGGCAAAGTCCAAAGGAAAATCAGTTGGTTGTCGTCTCAACATCAGCATCGTCTCACAAGCTCACCATTGCTATGACAGACTGTTCCGACAACCAAACAGCGGACACTGTTTGACATGTTGGCCCGTAAACCTTCTCAGTCTGCTGCAGTAGAATCTGCTGAAGAATCTGTGCGCTCTACTACAGGAGCATCCACATCTACAAAAGAATCTTGGCCAGCTGCGCCGGATGCCCGCACTACCTCCCAACATTTGACACCGACCGAAGCGCTGACCAAAGCAGTTATCAAAGACCGTGAAGAGGACGTCATTGCGCCGGTGGTCGAAAAGTTTAGACAGAGTCAGTATTTTCTGCCTCATACTGCTCATCACTGATCAGTGCTCTATCTGTGCCACAGCAAGTCTTGAGCCGCGACCCGTCCATCCATTTTTTATCAAGGCCCTGGGTTCGACAATCCCTTTTTCACTTGCAAAAGAATCAATCCAACCCTCAACTGAAGTCATTGAAATTTTGGACGATGACAGAACTACCCGCGCAGACGTTGCTTCTGTTGAGTTGTTAGCAATTGAAGGTGGCAGCCGGAAACATCCTTTAGCTGTGGAGTCTAGGCCTTTAAAGCCTCTTCGCGTAGACAAGGCTGCTTCGTTGAAACCCCTCGCACCTTTGTTCGCCCCAAGGCGCCCGAAAGGTGTGCCTGCACAGTTGCGATTCGCGTCACCTGAGATCGTCATGTTGGAGTCAATGGACCATGAAGCAGCCAGTGATAATCCCAAACCTGGTTCCAATTTTGCTCCTCGTACTTCAAAAGCTAAAGCAGAGACCATTCCGGGACTGTCCACTTCACGGACAGTGTTGAAGGCAATCGAAGAAAAGGCTCCATTTCCAACCAGAGATCTACAACACGTCCGGGGTCTACAACACGTCTTTCAGACAGCAAGCATCCCCTATCGACCGCGCGCCAAACATGCTTCTTCATCCACCTTCCACCCCGAAACGGGTTCACTCAGAGAGATGAATTGGGAGGACAGCAGTTCTCCACCCTTTGTTGAAAGCCTCGCCTCTAGTACATCGACGCATGTCGATAACAACTCGTACTTGAGAGCTATACCGGAATTGCACCGACAACATCCAGCTATCTCTCCATCTCGACTGGCATTTCAATCCGAAGGTTCTAGGCATTTCCTTTGGGTTGATAAATGGCGACCGAATCGTGCTGAAGAGGTATTGGGCAACGAGGGCTCAGCAATCTATCTGCGAGATTGGATACGCGCTCTTGAACTCAACTTGGAGACGAACGAGGGTGCTACTGCCTCTCAGTCCAGCTGCAATTCAGGAAAGAAGACTAACGCAAGTGCTGGGCTTTCGCGAGGCACCAAACGCAATAGAACGATTGTTCGTGAAGCTAATAAAAAGCTCGGCCGAAAAAAACGACGAGTGAACTCTGACGACGAGTCTGAAGATAACTGGATTATTGATGACTCCGAATACACTTCTTCTCCCGCACCATCGAGTCCCATTATCGATACTCCTCCTGCTAGTTTGCGACCAACATTTCAACAGGAGCCCTCAGCTCACGAAACTTTCCCCCTGCTTACCAATACCATTCTGCTTTCGGGACCATCAGGTTTAGGAAAAACTGCCGCTGTCTATGCATGTGCTCGAGAACTTGGCTGGGATGTGCTTGAAGTGTATCCCGGTATCGGACGGAGAAACGGAGCAGGCATTGACAGCCTGATTGGGGACGCTGGCAAGAACCACCATGTGCGAAAGGCACGTCATGGTACATTGAGATCATCCGAGCCAGCAAGCACTTTCTTCACAGGAGACAAGAAAAGTAACGATTTGCCGTCAGACGATGAGGGTGTGGAGCCAGGCCCGACAAATATCGGGCCACCCTCTACAATCATGGGAGATGCATTGCCGAAAACACACAGTGTCCGACAATCATTGATTCTTCTGGAAGAAGTGGACATTTTGTTCAAGGAAGATGCGAATTTTTGGCCTGCGGTCATAAACTTTATTAGAGAGTGCAGGCGGCCGGTAATTTGCACCTGCAATGGTGCGTCTGGTGACCATATCGGATGTGAATTACGAAGAACTAACAACCATGTGGTCTTGAAGACATTTCTCTAGTACCTACACAAGATCTTCCTCTTCAAACGATCTTGAGCTTTGAACCTTGTGAACCACAACTGGCGGTGTCTTATCTTCAGGCAATATGCTCTCATGAAGGTCCCTACTGGATAAACAGGGATGCGCTTCTTCAACTCTATGAAGACTCAGCGCATGATGTAGAGTCCATTGATATGCCCGATATCCCGAATCCTGCGATACCAAACGATTTCCCGGTTCCAGATCTACGCCGCACTATTAACGGACTGCAGTTCCTCTGCGCCAGCGCTTCTAGAAATTCTGAACTCCAGCTCAGGCTGGATAAGGGCGACGAAGATGATATGTGCAATTTGGGTGAGATTTCGTCAATCTGGTCAGCAGACCAGAGTAGTCTGTCTTCAGCAACAATAGAAACCAGAAAATTCGCGCTGGCGACACGTCATGCAGATCATCTTTCGTTCATGGACACGTATCTCACTCGTGGTCCTTGGGATACTCGGGAGGTGAGCGTTAGCGTTGATCGGGCAGATATCAATTCATATTAATGTTGTTCGTTTTACAACTATGTATAGGGTCTAGCATGGATTAGTTGTGAACCATCAAAGGACGATGAAGTCGGACATGTGATACTCTTTCACCCACAGGCGTCAACTTCAGAGTTAATGTGGGCCGGACTGTATTCTCAAGATACAGAAATGGCCGCGGCTGTAATGCGGATTGCACGTGGAGGAGACAAATCGACACGAGGACCGATGTCAGCTTGCACGACGCCCTGTCGAACGCGTGAGCTGTTCCGTGCTCGCGTGGATCATGAGATAGAAATCACCAAGGCCCTGGGTGTGATGGTGCCATCGGTGACAATGTCAATGAGGCGTAAGGAGGTCCATTTGGACTATATGACGAGCGTGCGGGACATTGTGGCGGCAGAGGACTACGCAGCGATAATGTACACTCAACGTCATATCAGCGGGCGACAGACAAAGAACAGCGCACGGAAATATGAACGAATTATAGAGGTGAGCGAAGAGGAGAGAATCGCGTTAGGGAGGACGGTGTTGAGGTAAATCTAGGGCTGGGCTTAAGTTACAACGTTGTAGTTGTTTGGTTTCCAATATAACCGGATTGGGATGGCCACGCGATATAACTGAATTATCGATCACTCCCCAATAAGCACCAAAAACGAAGTGTACGCTCTTGTCGTTGTACTCGTCGACCTCGAATGTCTTTTTCAAAAACAAATGGCTCTGGCAGCAAGGACCTATTATTATCGACTCGCTTGTCGCCACCTCCCCTCGCACCCCTCCAGTACTTGCAGAACCAGCGGAGAGGGTCGATTACAGACCCTTCGCTACACACCGCCTCAAATATCAAGTTGAACACTGCGTACCGACCAGGAATAGAGCAGCCAAGTTCTGCATCGTCAGGGGCGTCATCTGCACAACAGGATATGCGTCCAATTTCACCATATGTGTTTGGACATGCGACACCACATGGAGGAGCAGAGATGGCAATACGAAATCTATTGCGGTCTTCACCAGAAGGGCCAGGTTTGTGTTGGATTTGCTTTGTTTTTATATTCGTACAAGGAGGACTAAGCACAGATGATAGGACCAAAAGACAAAGCAATGGATACGGATGGAGGGTTTGACTACACCATGCGACGCCATTCGATTCCGGTGGGACAAGGACAGGACAAAGGACTAGGACTGGGCACAAAGCGAAAGATGGGAGAAGAGGTCTTGGCTGGGCCTGGTATGCCGAGCGATGAAGGACCGGCACCCAAGCGGCGTAGTTCGGCAGTTGACACGGCACGAATTGCTCAACTGAGTTTAAATGACCGATTCAATGACCGACGTCACTCCGTCGACTTGTGGTTGGGTAGTGAACGACGGGACTCGACGTCATCTTTCTCTTCCGTCCTTACTCCCGCCGATTCTCCGAAATCTCGCCAAGCTACCGCCTTTGTCTGGCCTACTCCTGAAATGCCTGACCAAAAGGAACAAGATGATCCAACCCCCCCGCTGCCGTCAACAGCGTCCAATCATAGGAAAGATTCTGCAACCCCTTATTCTCGTTCTCCCGAGCTCCGCGTATCTCACAAGCTGGCAGAAAGGAAACGCCGGAAGGAAATGAAGGATCTTTTCGATGAACTCCGAGACCAACTCCCTGCAGATCGTGGCATGAAAGCCAGTAAATGGGAAATTCTCAGCAAAGGTGAGTACTTTATCTGTTGATTGTAGAACTTTCTTCGAACCCTTTTTTTAAGCGATTGAATTCGTTATTCAACTCAAACAAAGTCATCAAGAGATGGCACGCGAGCTCGAGATCTTGCGTCACGAGCTCGATGCGACCCGTCAAGCCCAAGGTCTGCCGTTTGTGTATGGACAACCCTCCATGCCTGGTCCATTTCCTCCTGGCGCTCATCCGCCACAACTACCCCAGTCACGTCCGCCCTCAGCACAAAATCTAAATCCCGGTCAACCGTTAACGCTCTCTGGTTCCTCGCCTCTCGATACTAGAATGGATCCTTCACTCCCAACGTAATGATTAGTACTGGTTCCACGTCGCATCCTATACTCACTTGTATCATACCACCCACGGACGGTTTCCGCTTCATTTTTTTTCTTTTTGATCTGCACACCATGTCCTTCCTGGTATGGGCATATATAGACAGTGTACATATATATATCGCCTTGTTCGGGCACAAAAGAGATTAACATTTAAATGGTGTCAACGCGTTGTTGACAATTGTTGTGATTCATGGTTGACTAAAGTCAGCACTTGATTGTTCTTTACACCTTGTCATTTCGCCGCCACACAGTCAAGGCTAAGCTCGCTGCTCGTCGTTGCTGCCAGTGCGTTCCAACGACTGCATTGCAGCCGTTTATCGCTAAACCATCTTAATGCACAAGTAGTTTAATCTAACTCTACAATGCCGCCAAAAGCCCCCTCAATGGCCCTCCTCTTCCACCCAAAGAAGCCCAAGAAGAAGGATTCCGAATCTCCAGCTCCAGCTCCATCTCCATCTCCTAGAAAATCGACAAATGGAAAAGCGAAACCCAAACCTCCGCCCGCACAGACTGAGGACGACGGACTTCAATTGCCAACTGGCCCTTTCCAGGAGTTCAAACTCATGTCATCTGCCCTCAATGGTTGGAAATACGATATCATGAAATTTGATTCACGCAAATCAGTTGACCTTTCTCGCTGGCAAGTCCCCATAAAGCTCAATCGCAAGGAACTGAGGCGGGATGATGGGGTCGTCGATGCCGCTCCCCAAGCTGTGGGCCCTATGCTTGGGCCAGACGGCAAACCTGTCATTGGCGTTGATGGGAAGATGGTCATGGTAGATGCTGAGGGGCGACCCATACATGCTACAGATGGAGCTTCAGGGAGTAATGCGAACGGTAAAGGAAAGGCGCCTGCTGCCAATGGAAAGAAAAGGTTCCAGAAAAAGACACGCCAAGTATATGTTGTGCCCGACGAGGTACGCCAACTGAGGCGGGAGGAGCGCTATCCATGGGTTATGGAGGATTCATCTCCCAACAAGGACGAGGTATGGACCGCGCAGATGGAGGATGTCATAAAATCTGAGACGTATGCTCTCTTCATGCCGGCTGTTAACGACATCTTTAAATTTGTGCCTACCCACCGTTGGTACAAGTTCCAGAAAAAGATGAAGCACGACCTTCCGACGGACACTGCGAATGTGGAGTCAATGGTATATATTGTCAACGTCAAGCCAGTGACGGTATCATTCTAACTATTTTTTCCTTGGTAGTATACCCAACAACAGAAACGAGGAGATGCTTGGCTTGCCTCCCGCAGAAATGTTTCTGCAGCAACGGCCGCTATGTTCAAAGCCGAATCTGAAGGCCGTTCAATCGGTGGTGGCCTGGTTCACAGTTCTGGACAGAGTCTTGGTCCTGGTGGACGCAAGCTCAAAACGGTGGATAGTGGCATGAGTGGTCTCTTTGACGATGACGACGATGCAGATGCTAAAAGACGGCGTGAGAAAGAACTCGGAGAAGAGGGGGACCTGGATGAACAGGTATACGAGGAAGACTTTGCTGACGATGAAGAGCAAATGGAAGTAGATGCTGATGATGAGGAAGCTAAAGAACTTGAGGTAAATAACCATATCTTTATCGTTCAGGGTCTCTAATTACTAACCATTGCTTTAGGAGCGACTGAAGCGAGAGTACAAGGCGGCTAACAAGCAACGCGAGGCTGGCGTGGACGAATCTGATGATGAGATTCCAATACCTGGCATGACGAAACAGGCAAAAGCCATGCAGAAACTGATTCGTAACCGCGAGGGCAACGATGCATATGACAGTGATGAGGAAGAGAACCCATATGCAAGCTCAGTACGTCTTAGCTATCTTGCAGTTTAACTTTTCATATAATCTTCATTGCAGGTAGAAGAAGAAGAGGAAGAGCCTGTCGTTGCTACGGGACCTGCTGTTCAACAGCAACCTCAACAAGTGGATTCCCGTTCTTCCTCACAGACACCTAAACCCGGTCCAGCTGTGGTACCTGCCCGACCAGCGAATGGCACGAATTCCCGGGCAGTGTCTCCCGTTGCATCACCAAGTCTAGGTGGACATTCTGTTGTGGCGAAGCGGGCCACAAGTCCGAAGCCTCCCAAGCCAAAAGCTCCGGTCAATGGAGGGACCAGTCCACTTGGTAGTCGTGCTACAAGCCCGGTTGCGTCTAACAGTCGCGCCACGAGCCCAGCCGCGGGTGGAAGCTCAGTTGGTAGTCCCATTACTTCAAAGCCAAACAACAAACGTAAGGCTCTTGATGAACCGGCAAATATTGGAGCGCCGGCCACAAATGGGGCACATGGAGCTCAGATGCCGAAGGCGAAGAAGCGTAAAGCTCAAGGTGTCGTGCCTATCAACGCGACCCCTGAGCAGTTGAAAGTCATGTTAATCGAATGGCTTGGAAGTACGCAAAGTGCGACGACGCGAGAGTGCATTCACCATTTTACTCCTTACCTCACGGACGCAGAAAAGAAGACGCAGTTTTCAAGTCTAGTGCGGGATGTTGCTCAATTAAAGGACGGAGTGTTGGTATTGCGGAAAAAATTCCAAGAGGGCGGCTCGAGTGCACCGTCCCCCATGCCTGTTGGTTGAGGACAATTCCGGTAAAGGAGGAGGTGCTGTAAACGTAAGTATGTACGTCGGATAATCGCTTGTCAGTATTTCTCCGGATGGTATGGGGTATATGATATCGGCGTAACAAGGCCGTGATGACTGGAAATCGAGCTCGCGGCAAGATGAGAAACATTGAAAAAAGGCAAGTGATCCGAGCGGAAACTATTAATAACGATAAACTAAGGATTGCCATGACTTGCATTGCCCAGTTTACTTACTTTATAAAAATATAATCTAAAGCCAGGGTCTTGCTGCTCTTGCGCCTCTCATTGAGCCCCATTCTCGTCCTGGTCCTCTTCAGCCCCATGCGCTGCTTTTCGCTCTTCCTTGTCGTCGTCCCCTTCGTCTATGCTGCCCGTTTACCTCTTGTTCATGACACTATTAATGACCACTCTCATGCTGTTCAAAAAAACCTACCAACTTCTTGGCACCAGCCTGATGACCATCCTGTTCACGCCTTGTTCAAGCGCGGCACACCCACCGACGGTGCAAACTATGCGCAAGTTGGCACACCTGGTACGATCTCTCTGTCTCTCTTATGTCTTTTCTTACTGACACAATTCGCGTTCAGCCTGGTCTGCTCCCTATCCTTCCTGGTCTCCCGATGTCAACTCGCTCCCTCAGGAGTGGGTCGACGCTTTGAATGCAGCTGTCGCTGCTGGAAATATACCTAATATTCCTCAAAGTTCCAACACGCCAGGTGTAAATCCTGTGTACCCTCAAGGTGTCAATCCCAATGGCCCAACTGTCTGCTCTGCAACCTACAAATGTCAGATACCTGGGGATATCTGGGACGGTCCTTCGGATTATTTTGCTATCTCCTTTGATGATGGACCCACTGAAGTAAGAGCATTCCCCTTGTCAATTATCACATTTGTGACTCACAGATCTTGGGCGCGATTTTAGTGGACACCTGAGCTGATGCAATATTTGCAAACTAATAATCAGAGAGCGACACATTTCGTAATCGGTGTTCAGATCCTAGCTTATCCTCAGAACTTCTTGGAAATCTTTAATGCCGGCCACGATCTTGCTGTTCACACGTGGACGCATCCCTACATGACGACACTTTCTAACCTTGAGATCGTTGCGCAGGTGAGTATTAAGTTTGAAAGCTTCTATCACCCGCGTTAACCTTTCCCATAGCTTGGTTGGACAGCTGAGCTTATCAGAAATTCTACGGGCGGCCGCGTGCCTCGTTATTGGCGACCGCCCTATGGTGATTCCGATATGAGAGTACGCTCAATTGCCAAGGAGGTAATGTTTCATTCCCGTCTTCTTCACGCTCTCGGTTGTAATAATCTCGGTTGTGTCAAGGTTTTTGGTTTGGAGACTGTACTCTGGAACCATGAGTGAGACACCTCCCTTCCTCTTTCTGTTTTATAGGGTTCCTGATGGAAATGTTCCAGCACCGAAGATTGGAGCTTGACAACGGCAGGAGGAACAACACCTCAAGCAGTCCACAATAATTTCGTCCAATGGTTGAGTGGTATGTGTGCTTTTGTTGGTACCTTACGAATCAAACTGATTCTTGCTGTCAGGACCAAAGACGACGGGGATTATTGTCCTTGAGCACGAGATTACGAATGAGTCCGTCAACGCATTTATGGATGGTTATCCCTTGATTGCTGCTGCGGGCTGGAAAACTAGTTCCCTCGCTCAACTTATTGGCAATGGCACATACCAGAACTCGAATGATTCTGAGTCACCAGTCAATGCCGATGGTATCATACCAGACGATACTGCTTCAACATCGCAGTCTTCCAGCTCCTCTCCTGCCGTTGCAGGTCAAACTACCTCAAATAACAGCACGCCAACAGCGTGCGTGAAATTTTTAAACTGCCTCAACGCAAGCTAATTTTAATTTCCCCCCTTTGTAGTACTTCGGCTTCGGCGTCACCTTCCAAGAGCTCAGGAGCGGGCGATTCGGTGAAGACTTCGAACGCGGCTTCTCTTCTTATACGATGCGACAGGCAACGGACCTTGATTGTCACAATATCACTCCCTGCTTTAATCTTTGGTCTTTCATTCTGGCTGTAGAGGGGAGGGGGCACTTTTACTTTGGACTTGTCGAGCACTGGACTTTCCTTCAATCTTTGCGTGAAATAATTGTTAATGATTCAGCGGACCTTTCTTCTTCCCGGAATTCTTGTGTTATCCTGCCACAGACTTTTACGTCGCATCGAGTACAATCCATATTCCTAGATGTTCGAGCCTACACTTACCAATTTCCCTATTAAATGTTATACACCATAATACCTACACGATTATTCCATTCGATCACTGTAGTACTACTCTCTCCTATTGTTCGTCACGACGTTCTTTTCACGAATACTAACACAAACATTTTCTTTTGTTAAATCTACAACCATTTTATTCGCCTCCCGCGACCATTTCGACGTCTAACCGTTTTCTAACTTTATATTGAGGTGCCATTTCTATTTATAATGGAATACGAATCTTCATCGACATCTGGGTATGTGGCGTAACGAAACTTGACGGACAATTGCTTGAATAATGAGTAACTGCTACATTCAATCGGACTGGTCACTCTCAATCACTTGACGTGGACAACGTGGGCCATCTGGCCCCCCGATATCACTGGATCTTACTTGTTTTTAAAGATAGACATATCGGATAAGGAGTGTCTTCACTTTTTTGATTGGAAATACCTTCATTGTCATTACATCGGCGGAAACGTGGATACGATTGGGTATGAAGATATACATAAATAGTCGTGAAGTGCGAGGATTCGCAGTCGTGGATCGTCATGAGAGTGAACGGGTGAATGCAAAAATGGAAGGTGGGCTGGTTATGCAACAAGATTGGGGTTTATAAAATTAGTCGCTCAGAACGAATGCAGATGCGAGATAAAGTCCGTTACTAATAAAATTCGACGAGACAATAGGGAGGGGGATGGTCATGAATGGCGATGTGACGCAATAAAGGTCTACATGATGCTTGGCCATCTGAGTTTCACTCAGTCCTTCTAGACGAGACAACAGGTGTTTGAAGCATTGGTCATGAATGGCGATGTGACGCAATAAAGGTCTACATGATGCTGGGCCATCTGAGTTTCAGTCCTTCTAGCCAGCGTAGGTACAGAAGTTCTGCAATTGGGGACTTCTTCGGTAGATCGTCAGGCTTCGTTGCAGCCGGTGAGGGGGCGGAGCCTGAAGAAGATGCGCTCCCGATCTCTTCTTGTATTTCTGTTACAACGAGTCCACGCGAAGTCATCTCACTTTTACGAGTTATTCGTTTGTGAGGAAAGAGATTTTTGGAAGTCTGGACGTGCTGGCGTATCGCTGGGTTGCTGTAGATCGTATGAGTATGGTGTATTTTTTTGACAGTATAGAAGAAGCACATACTCATTTATGCCGGACAATATATCGAGCACGATATTATATGCAAGATCTGGGTTTGCTTCTTTCAGCTCGAGGAAACCTCGAGACAACATACTTAATGACTCTATCTCCCGCGCATCCATGTCGTCCCGGATAGCCTGCGCAAAAACAAAGGTATTTAGGCTATGGAGAAAGGCTGAATGTAAACCCACGCACATTCTGTAGAATCGGAAGCACGACTTCATCTACAAGCGCCACTCCCGCCTTAGCACCCTGACTCTGCGTCCTCCTGTGCTTTGTCGGTGAAGGAGGCGTTGTTGGACTATCTTTGCGCAGGTTGCCCACGAACTCCGCCGAAAGTCGAAGAGACCCAGCTGGATCAACCTTCTTGACGGGCCGGATCGTATCCACCCCAGTCCCAATGTCCGCCTCCCGTAGTATCGTGCCAGCGCCTTCCGCTGACATTCTGGCAGAATAAGAAGCCCGACGATTGGATCTCACGGATCCCGTGTAAGCTGGTGGCGCACCAAGTTGAGAAGCAGCTTCGTCGTCATCAGGATTATCAGACTCAGCCTCGCCTGAAACAGCTTCTTCTTCGAGTAGTTTCGAGATAGTCGTATCCGAGGATGGAGTGCGAATAGGTTTAATGATCACAGTGGAATGAGCCGCGTGAGAATTGATGCCAATCCCCAGAACCTTCGGGTCGCTACCTTTGGTTGCTCCAGTCTCAACGGAGCCATCTATTTCTTCGTCGTTGAGGTCGTCATCCTCGTCAGGAACTGTGCCCAGGGGCTCGAAATCTTTTGCCATACTTCGGAAAGTTCCCATTGCAGTGGAAGACTTGATGGTGTCAAAATTCCAATCACTTCGTATCGTGTCCCAAGTTTGACTCTGTCTGACAGTGGGCTGATACATCTGTGGTTTTCCTTTACCTGGCGAACGAGCACGATAATCTTGGTAACGTTCAATAAGTTCCGTTAAATACGAAGTTTTCCGCGCTCCTCGAATGAATTTGTGCTGTAGGAGTTCGTTGGCAGTCGGTCGCTGTATGATGATGATGATGGGTCAATCATCTCCGAGCAATCCAGACATCACTCACTGTATTCGGTTCTTTCGTCAAGCACTGGGCTACAAAGTCTTTGAAGACGGGAGAGAAAGCGCCTTCCAAGACAGGAGGTTTGGCTTTGGGTATAAGAAACAGGACACGCATGGGATGATACTCTGCGAGAGGTGGTTCCCCTTTTGCCATTTCGATCGCTGTGATGCCTAAACTCCACATATCTGCCTTGGCGTCATAACCCGCTTGACGGATTACTTCTGGTGCCATCCAAAACGGTGTGCCCACAAATGTGTGCCTCAGAGTACTTGTAAGCTGTGCAGCAACTCCAAAGTCTGCGAGCTTCACTTTGCCGGACGATGACAGCAATACGTTTGCAGCCTTGATGTCACGATGAATCGTCCCTTCGGTATGAAGATAATCGAGACCCAATAACAGTTCCCTACATATGACAGCAATGTGGGCTTCGGAGAAAGTCCCGGCTTTAAGAAGATCTAAACATGAGCCTCCTGCAAGGTATTCCATGACAATCCAGAGCTTGTATGCAACGACGAAGGAGCCGTAGTATCGAGTCACGTATTCAGAATCGCATTGCGCCAGGTTCGCAATTTCTTGCTGAATCTCTGATATATCATCGTCTGAATCTTCCAGATCTAAAAAAGCAAACCGTAAAAAAGAAAGATTTTGCTTCAGAAGGGAGCAGGAAACCTATTTGCTTTATAGCTACGATTTGCTTTGTGTCATTATGCATCGCCTTGTAAACCGTTCCGAAGCTTCCGGTTCCAAGTTTCTCCAGTAACGTATACTGGCTCGCTGGGTTATTACTCGGAACAGGTAAAGGCTCATGAGAGCGAGGTTTCGATTCAGAGACGGGGGACGAAGGGGGAGAACGAGCGGCGGCTTTGGGCTGTGAATTAGAGATATGGTCAGAATCGCTTCGTTTTCGAAGGCGCGACATGACGGTGTGGAATCGAGAGAGTCACAAGAAAGCCTTCTGGGCCTCATGGCTCCTCCACACGTGCAGATAATCAACAGATGATGGTGGCATTGTGTGTTGAGGGAAAGGGGGTTTGGACGAATTTGAACTCACCATGAGCGGTAGATAAATCGTCAACGGGTCGTAATAGATAGATAAGATGGATCCTGTACCAGACTGAAAACCAAAGGAACGTCGACAGAATAATTTGAGAACCACGAGCTAGCGGCTTGGATGACCACTGTTGGAGCAGACCAACCCAGGGATATCAATGACACAATGACACTTGGAAGCTGATTGAAAGAAAGCCCTAGCTATGTATGTAGGCCCTGTGACCACGAGAGTATACCCGTAATTATATAGCGACCAAGGTATAATATGTTATGTTTTCATCATCATTGCAGACAGTGATGAAAGCCCAAAGGATGATCCGGCATTCTCTCAAATTTCAAAATACCAAAAGAAGCGAGTGTCGGTATTCAGGCGGCGAGAACTCAAATACACAATAAGCTCTTTCCGTATACTTCTCACGACATACAAGGAGTGGGATTGCGGCATACAAGCATAAGCATAAACGCATTGACGCGGCATACAGAAAACAAGGCTGGGAAAGAAAACTCCGGCGTGAATGCGACTAGGTCCAAGTGTACACCCAAAGCCCAAACGCTCATGCCTTGACAGCGTACTTCCTTATAGGGAAGTTGGCATCCTTCTTTCGTTGCTTGAGGGTCTTGAGCGACGCCTCGTGCTGCAGAAAGAAAGGTCGTCGACAGTCAATACAGTTCAAAGATTTATCTCGTTTGCATCTCACCTTGGTCAGACGCCTCCTGATCGCGCGTGTCTTCTTGGCACGGAGGTCAAGGGGAAGGTATTTCTTGTTTTTGTAGTACTCCCGTAGATTTTGGCGAGCCTTTTGGTTTATCACAGTGAGCACCCGGGCAATCGATTTGCGGACGGTGTTGCTGATAACCCGTTAAATTTCAATAACAGTCAAACAAAGAGTGTGCTCACATCTTGGTGAGCTTCGATGCGGAGCCTCCAGCAATCTTCTGTACCCGCAGAGTCAAGAGCTCAGTCTTCAGCTCCTGAAGTTGCTTGTGCAAGTCATTTTTCGACCTATTTCATCCAACCAATGTCAGTAGAAGTCCCATCTAACCAACAATTTTCAGTTGCCCACTTGGATTGGAGTTCGTAAGCCTTGACTTTGCCGGGCATTTTGGTGGTGATGAGTCTAAAGAGAGCAGGGTAAGGAAATAAATCTTTCAAGAAATCCCAAGAAATAAATACACACCTTGAGGAACGTCGTGCGTAGCGATCACCAGACTTGACAGTACAGATTTGTGTCCCAAACCTTATTTTCAGCAACTGTATCGTTGTTCCCACGGATGATTACATAAACAATTTTTATCAAATCTAATCTTATCTACTACCATTCATCTCAACCAAGCTGTCGAATTTAACCAGTGTGCCCCCAAAGATGTCCAATGCGCTGCGAAGGGGTCACCAAAACAATTAGAGAAAAAGGGATGAGGACAAACCTTCCATAAGTAAGATCAACCCGTCCTCCAGACAGTTTGTCGACCAGATCGAGGTCTCCAATATCTAGCTGCCCATTAAAGAAAACGACATGGCAAGATCCACAAAGACATACCCTTCGCACCACCTGCATATGTGGTTGGTATTCGCACCCATTCCCCAAGTTCTACAAAAAAAAATAGAGAATAAACATGAGGATTGAGAAACAATCTTACTCGCAACCAGCTCTACATCTATCCCTTGACACAATCCCTCCACGTCTGCTGCATGAATCAAAAACTCGCTTCACGGAAAGGTTAGTAGGCACACAATCATATAATTTGAAGATAGACAACCTGCAGTACTCCGATAGCATATGGAGAGATTCTTCGAGGGGGACGTGTCAGAGTCGCAGGCATGTTTGTTACCCATAGATGTACAAACCTTCAGATACCTCCATGTCCGTTATGTCTTGCCATTTGTTCATAGCCACGAGCCATTTATCGCCTCTCCGTCGACAACTGATAATCGTATAGATATCAAATGAGCTCAGACGACGGTTGAATACTGCTTACCTCACATCCACGACAAGTCTATCTTTGCCGACTGCAGACGAAACCTTCTGCAGGTGCTCCAGAGAAAACTTGGCCCGGGGAAAGAGATATGAAGTGACGATTACCTGTAGACGCGTATGTGAGTTATGAAGTTGTGGTGCAAGATGAAGAAACACAGACTTTGCTAGCACCGGCATCTAGCCATTCTTTTGCGTTCTGGTCATTTATCCCGCCCCCGATCTGCAGGCCTTCCGGCCATGCTGCCAAGGCCTCGCGAGCCGCGACATCGTTTCCTGATCCAAGCTTGATGACATGTCCACCCTCAAGGTTGTTCTCCCTATAAAGTCGCGCAAAGTCTCCCGGAGACTGGCTATAATACTATTGTAAATCACCACAATCTTCGATGAAGAAATGATCGAACCTCGCAACAAAATTCGTTTTCAAAGCCTCTGGTGAGGTATCAGAAAGGGTACCACCAACAATCTGCTTAACTTGGCCATCATGTAAGTCAATACATGGACGAAAAACGCTACGCCTTGTAGGACGCATTTGGCTACACGAGGATGGTGGTGGTCGTCGCCTTCACAATTTCTTGAATGACGTCAACAACTTTGCCATCAAATTCAAATTCACATATATTTACAACAGGGAATGTCAGACTACGAAGTACATGAAGATATGGGGCAAAAATGTCTTTAACCCGTCGAGGTATATTTCAAGCTCTTGAGTCTGGAGACTTCGGATATTAGTATTCCATAGATTGCTCCAGAATCCTCGCCAAATGTTCTTTTCCATCAGCACCGACAACATCTCCGATGCCAGGTGCTAGATCCAATACACGTCGCTGAGGAAGCGTGCCTTCAACAAGTGCATCCAGATCACCCGTAGTATAACTGGATGATGATCAAGTAAGAACAGATTTTATAGGTGGCTTTAAAATGCTTCTCACCCAACAGCTTTTAGACCTCGTGGAACACCTAGTCCATCAAGGAAACGAGCAATTGCTTCGTACAGATGGGCACCTATGTCTCTATCTGAGATGCTCGTTATAGAAGGGTCGGTGATATGACTATTGGTGAAAATGGCCAGAGCCTCGCGATGACGATCTGGCGATGAAGGAGCAGTGAACTGGAAAACTTGAGGAAACATAAGCTTTTTGACAGTTCACATGAGCATCCGAAGGGTACAACATACCAGCTGGTCCAGTAAGTGCGACACTAAAAATGTATTCATCAAGACATCTTTACAGCAATTAAACATCTAGGAAAACCCACCTAATGCCATGGGGGATGATGGGATGGTCGATCACATAACCAGGGTGTTTGTATTTTGGACCTTTCTTGTTGAGTCCGGAGATCTACAAGGCAGAGGAACTTTTTTAAAAAAAGACCAATCAAACGAGGCGACCGTCAGAAACGAACCGGGTAACTCATGCCGTGGCACAGATGGACACCAGCATTCCCAAAACCGATCCCGGCGAAGGAGGAGGCCAACCTATCATCGGACACATTATAAGTAATTAAAGACAGGTGTTGTGGGTTCACAAAACTTCGTACAGCATTTGGCGCCTGGCTTCGGTGTCGTTGCGGTCTTTCGCGATGCGAGGAAGATATTTCACCGTTGTGCGGAGAGCCCAAAGCGAGAATATATCAGCAACCGGATTGCTTCCTTGATACGCTGGCCTCAAAATGGGGTCGGCAGGCCGAGGAGTACGTTCGGTATAACTGTTCTCAAGAAATGAGTACTTCGGTTAGGTAAGAGAAGGCCCACTCACGGAATTGCGGTATAACTTTCCATGCTGTGAAATAGGACATCTAACCCGGCACTGATATGTACCGCAGTTGGGCAAGATTCAGTGTTGTGAGTATCCTGAGTATATTTAGAAGGAGTCAGCGGACACGAGCGTGGAAACCTACAACAATACCCAGAACTGGTTTCATGGCCCGGTTTGCAATCCCAGTTTTGAAAGACCGGGAAGTTATGTCCAGGATAGCGGTTCCAGTAGTTTCAGACCCTGTCCCTGCAGTTGTTGGGACCGCAATAAGGGGACGAAGAGATTGAGATATGGGAAGGCCTTTCCCGATCGGGGCATTTACAAAGTCCATAAGGTCTGCATCTTTGTAGACGGTGAAGCTGAGCAAGGGGTGGTTAAGCGGTTAATGCGGGGATGAAGTTGGTTCAGCTTACAGGTTAGCCGCTTTTGCCGTGTCAATGACACTTCCACCACCGACGCTTTACAAAAATATCAGTTATCTGGATACTCCGCTTGGGCGGCGTCGACTTACGCCAAGAAATGGCTGAAGTCATGTTCTCTTGCCCAAGAAATCGCGTCGCGCCAGCTATCCTCGGTAGGTTCAGCTACGACTCGATCAAAGACCTCAAACGGAAGATCGGATTGGGCTTCAAGTGACGCCAAAGCCTAAGAATTGTGTCATGAACTGCTCGTGTGTTCAGGAATTTGTCACATACTGCTTGCATTGGGCGCAGTTTAGCAAGATTGGGATCGGTGAAAACGCCGACCTATCACAATAGATTCAAATTTCCAAACGCTTAAGGCAAAGGCCAAGCTATACCTTCCGTGCTTTCATGTTCTTAAGGTCCATTCCCACCTCGGCGGTGACACCATCCCCAAACCTCAAGTTTGAGGCAGCTACCTAAGAAGGATAAGTACAGCTCGATAGGATGGAAAGAGCTTCGTCGTAGCCTTACCTCGAAAGCATATTCCTTCTCGACCTTGTTCACAGGTGTTGCGAAGTTCCTGAGTTGGGTAATGGCATTGCGTTGGCCTGCATGGGAATGGGAATGAGTGGGGCTATGGCAAGGACATGCGGTGTGCTGGCTTGCATTGATAAGACGAAGGATTGTGGTTCTAGAGGCGGTCATAGTAATGGTTGTGGAATTAGTACATACCCCACACTCGCTTTTATAGCTGGCAGGTCCGGATCTTCCATTGATGATCGTCCAGGTTAGGCTGCGTTTCTTGCTTGCTCCAGGCTTAAGCAACACTTGGGGAGCACTTGGAATAGACTCGTTACCGTCTGCTACCGGCAAGAATTCAGCTTAAGCTGTCTTGCGTTAGCACACTTGGGGAGCACTTGGAAAATTTCTCCATATTCACTGTCAAAGGATATTCATATAATAAAGTACTCATACTGTATATTCTTCCTGTCAGGAAAATGTTTCTCTGCAAGCTTACCGTCGTTGTCCTACTGTTCGCACCTTGGAATTAACTCCTGTCTCTGTAAGTACATACATATCCAGATGTGTGCTGCGCAAAAGGCTCAAGAAAAATTCCGATGTGATTGATATGTTATTATTTAACCTGAGCTTCTATCACTGAAACGGGGATCAACTCTGACAACAAACAGGGCCTTCTTGTCCTTCCATCTTGTTGGCGTACCTTTCCTCCCTTCCACTTTGTCACTCCTTCAAACCACGGTCTTTCGTATTCGAGGCAGCTTCAAACCTCATCCTCCATGAAATTTATCACATTACCGCTGGCAGTCGCCTTTGCTGCGGTCACCACATCAGCTTATCGAGTGCAGTTCAAGCAGGTCAAGCACCAACCTTCTCTTCACAAGAGAACCCCAAATTTTGCCACAGCGTCACAACTATCTGTCCTTGCAACAACTGACGACCAAAGTAGCCTTGATTTGAAGTGAGTTTTTTATCCTTGTACTATCAACAAGCTGTTGCTCTAACTGAATACAAGTACTGTCCATGACTTGATTTATATGGCGGACGTGAGGCTACTTTGTACTTGATTCTATTGGCAAAAGTACTGATAATACGTACAAAGATGGTTGTAGGAGGCCAAAGTGAGTTTTTCCTCCTGGGTGACTCCTTGGTGGTAACACTTCTAAACCCCCCTCAGATTATTCCGTTCAACTGGATACTGGATCCTCCGACTTGTGGATAAAAGGATCAACGTCCCCTCTACCCAACTCAAATCAAACGGTGACCATATTTCTGATAACAATTTTGAGGCCAACTCACGATGTTTTCTACAGTCAACGACATATAACTTGACGGTGTGTACATCCATCCCAGTGTCTCAATCTTTTCGTAATCTCCCTACCAGTATGCTATTGGTTGGGCGTATGGGCACATCTCCTATGCCCCGGTTGAATTCGCAGGGTATGACTGTACATTTTTCTTTTATGAACCACTGCTTATTCTCATGCAGCCTTTCAATCTCATCCCAAGCATTATTGGACGTCACTTCCGCCCAGAACCCTGCTCTCGGTTATGGCGCTAATGGCGTCGTAGGGCTTGGTTTTACCTCCCTTTCAACCATTGACGCACTTGTGAACCACACAGGTGCATCAACCGGACGCAGCCTACTTTACAACATGTTTGCAACGAATCCACAGGAGCCCAATTTCCTTTCATTTTCTCTTCAGCGAAGCTCTGAAGCTAATGATGAGGTACAAGGCATCTTCGCCGTCGGTGAGTTCTTGTGATCATTCCCAAGAACCCAGTTGCTCAGAGTATTAGGCGAGTACGAACCGCAATATGCTTCAGTGATCAACCAAACTGCTATTCCCACATGGCCCGTCAATAACCCAACTCGATGGGATGTTTTGCTCGATGCTGTGATTGTCAATCATGCCAATGATACTATCGTATTGCCTTCAACGGACGTTGTTGGGGCTCCTAGCAATAAAGCCGTCATTCTCATGGACAGTGGGTCTTCGTTCACGTCAGTAGCCTTCACTGCGAACCATCCTGGGGCATACTTCTTACTTGAATCGACAGTTACGCGCCAAAGACAATCTGTGATGCTATCTATGGGGGCATCGAAGGCGCGTCCTTCGATAACGCTTCAGGTCAATGGATTGTTCCCTGTGGTTTCGAAATCGACATGGCTCTGCAAATTGGGTTCGTGACACGTTGTTATAGTCAATCTTGATGTACTCATTTTTGAGTAAAGTGGACAAGTCTTTCCCGTCCACCCTCTCGATGTTGCACCGTCTGGTCTGTCCACTAACGGTGCTTGTGTAGGGTCGTTTGTCCCTCAAACAGTTTCCGTTGGTGCAGGTCAATTGTGAGACTCATTTATCAGATACACGTATGCAGGAGCCTCTGACCACTTCTTACAGTGACTGGCTTGTAGGAGATAACTTCTTGCGTTCCGTTTATTCTATCTATGATTTCGGCGATTTTGACCAATCCGGCAACATGGGCAATCCTTATATGAAGTTGCTCTCCCTCGTCGATCCTGATCAGGCGTCCATTGAGTTTACAAGCGCTCGCGGTGGCACGGCGAAAACCAATATTACTTATCAAGGCCTCGATGGTGCAGCCGTAATGCCCTCCTTCAGCATCTCTGCGGACACAACATCAGCGCTGGAAAGGATTGCTCAGTGGCTTCCCGCCATGTTGGCCATAGTCGCATTGAACGCTCTTGTGGCTATCATCATTCTCATTTCTGGCCTTGTTTATTGGTGCCGAAGACGTCGTACTTCCAAAAACCAGCGAAGAGGTGGTGGACGTTTGAGTCCTATGCCTTTGAACCCGAGGCACAGTTACATTGCTGGATCTGGTCTTCCTGCTCCAAATTCCTCCCATGTCTACGAGGCCATCTCGACAGCCGGGGAAGAGGCACCTATCATGGCATCTAGGAGCCGTGGGACAACACCACTACCAAGGCCATCACCATCACCCTCCCGAGAGCACTTCAACTCAGCAAACTCGAGAGATACCTTCTCGTCTGGAGCTGATCTGCCACCCCCCATGCAGCCCAGTGTTGCGCTTCCTGGAATGGCGGCAGTGCCCGAGGACATGCCATTCTCGACTGCCAGATATAACCGAGGACGGGTAGCATCGACTTCTAGCGACAGCAGACATAGTTACATGTCTGGACTGCCTTCACCCACTCGCCCACGCATGTACGAGCCAGTATCAATGGCCTTAACCGAAGCTACTTTCGTTCCGCCATCGCCGCCATTCCTCAGCGCAGATGAAACAAAGCTGGGACCAGGTGACAGGCCAAAATCCGTTGCCTGATCGGAAAGACGCTGAACAGTGTCGAGGAGCTAAGCGACGCTGTACTCTCGCTCTCCATCCCACCTGTACTTTACAGTGTCATCATGACAGATGACTACCAGATATTACTTGTATATATTTGTCGTTCGCTTGTTTTCAAGGACTGTTTTTATTCAATTTTGCTTCCTGGTCATCTGGGTGTGCCGACATATACTTTCTAACTTACTTGGACTCTCCTCCTGTGGCAGCTAATAGTAGGCAGAAGTTGGATTATGTATTAGAGAGATCTAGTTATTATAAAGATAGCGATTTCTTTATGACTTGATGAATTAGGGTGTTCTAGTGGGATATGTGGGTATAAAGTCCGATACATCGTTCTCTTCCTCCATTTGCTGCCTCGCAGACGACGACGCAAGCTTCCCTAAGATTGCCCATTGTTCGAGCTCCTGACGAGCAAATGCAAATTTGCTTCCTCCCTCAGAAACAAATTTAATTGCCTCATTTAGGTCCTTGGCCAGTTTGCCTGTGAAAAAGGACTCAGGTGGTTTGGCGTGGCTGTCTGGTTCGCTTGCAGTTTCCACGGAGAGTTCATTGAAGTGATTGATCATTCGCAATACTTGGCGGACATTCGCACGGCTGCGAGATGCCAAAGCAGTCCGTATGAGGAATGTCCAATGATCTGGGGCGGGGTTCATGTACCTGAGGCCAGGTATGCGCTGTGGATTAGTTATAACTGAACCATCCATAAAGTCATGTGCACGGAAGCCCGTCATTAGATTGAATAAACGCGTCGCGCCTCGCCAATCAGCGTCTCTCCAACAGGCGATGAGAGCGAGATTATACGTGCCAAAGTTGGGCCTCAGTTGTGGACCATTTTTGCCTGCCGATGCCTCTTTGTGGACCATGGTTTCGACGGTTCTAACAGAGAACTCCGCCGTCCCAGCGTCAGGCATATGAAGGCGCGCTTTGAGGATTTGATTAAAATGCCCCTGGTCAAGAACCTGGGTCGAGTCCGGCTTCGAGGTTCGCCGCACGATTTCATCGAAGAAACGTATCGACAATGCGTGGTTGCCCGAAGCGTTGCAAAGTCTGAGAACAGCATCAAATGCCTTGGAGGAAAGCGGGATTGAGCCTTTGTTTTGAGAGAGGTCGAATGGTTTTGCAAGACCAAAGAATTCATGGCTGATAGAAAAGGCGAGGTTATGTTCAGCTTCGTCGCCAAGGCTGAGCGCGAGGATGGCAGAGTTGACGAGGGTGCTATCGATGGTGAACTGGTTTTTGACTCTTGCTTTCAGCATCATATCCCATAGGATTTTGGCTTCGTGAGCGTGCTTCTTTTGGACGGTCAGTGCGTCAACACCAGTGGGTGTGACCGCTAAACCGTAGAACATTGCGGTATATATGTATTCATCGGGTGCCCCAGGTCCCTCGGAAGGCAGGGCATAGTAGAGGTCAAACATTTCTTGCCAAAGCCTATTGTCACCAAGGATTCTCAAGTAGGCGTCAAGAGGTCTTGGTGAGAGGTGGGGGCTTGTGGGATCATGGGCTTTAATGGAGTTCAGATGACTTTGAAAGTTGAGGTAGAGTGAACGGGCATTTTGAAGCTGCTTTGAATGGCTCGGCCAGTCCTTGATTTTCGACAAGCCAGTGAACATGGATCGATATGTGCGGGGATTTGGAGAGAATCCGCGACGCTTCATCTACACAAAAATCAATTATCGAGGCAGAGAGAAAGGCATCAAAACGCGTACATCGACATATAAACGATAGGCCAACGAAAAGCGCTCAGCTTTCATGGATTCCCATATGAGAGTGTTCCAGACGACTACATTTTGGGCATCTCTGGGGGAATTTTTGAGAAGTTCTACCGCACCGTCAACATTTCCAACGTTGCAAAGTTTCTTTAGTCGATTGCTAAGGACAAAAGAGTCGAGAAGCTCTGGACTAGTGCGATTATGTTGTGAGGGAGGCTTGGAATCAAAGTTTTCCTTTGCTTGTCGTCGCAAGTAGCGAGGACCGGTCTGTGACTTGGAATCAAAGTTTTCCTGTCGTTGTCGTTGCAAGTGGCGAGGAACGGAATTGGAATCAAAGTTTTCCTGTCGTTGTCGTTGCAAGTGGCGAGGAACAGAATTGGAATCAAACTTTTCCTGTCCTTGTCGTCGCAAGTGGCGAGGAAGAGACTGTGACTTGGAATCAAAGTTTTCCTGTCCTTGTCGTCGCAAGTGGCGAGGAACGGTCTGCGACTTGGAATCAAACTTTTCCTGTGTTTGTCGTCGTAAGTAGCGAGGAACGGGCTGTTGTGCAGTTGAATAGCGACGAAGAGCAGCAAAGCCTGGCAGACGAAACATAAAAAGCAACTTTATTTTATTTTATTTTAATTTCTTAATTTTATTATGGTCACGCGGATGCGGTGTGACATCGGAAATAGGACGGTGTGGCGACGTGTCTGCGACGCTTTTCCGAGAAAAACACATATAAGTATAATGTTTTGCCGTTCATTGCAACGCTACTGCCATGGCCATGTTTTCTCTCATATATGCCCTGTTAATATCCTCCGCTCTTCTTAATGTACGCGCCATTCCACGCTTCGATGGCGCATTGAGCCAGTCATCCATTAGCAACCTTGTCGGCCCTGCTGCCACCTTCATCGAGGCTCTTCCGATGACAGGCGCTCAACAGACCACCGATAAACGTACTCGGCACCTCAGCATGGCTCATCTTGGTCGGTCATCGTTATCTCATCCTTCGATCATCTATTGATCTCCATCCAAGGTCAACCAGGAAATCTTACCGTGGCAGAGAGTTCTCATTCCCCACCACTTTTCTACATCTTCAAGGATCAGCTATGGCAGTATAACAACGAAACATCTATACTTCAAGTTAATGCTATCAATTCGACGGAAGCCAGTGTCTTCCCTCTGCAGCTTGTCGCTGAGACCAAAACCTCTCGTCTCAAAGATGGGTCCTGGAGATGGAGAGGAACCATGCTCTACTATGATCAAGGTCCACTAGGCAACTCGGGACTTTATTATCATTGTCGTTTACCGGATGGATCATCTGGACTTTTCATGTATTTAAAGGCGTATGTTCTTTGACCTTCCTCATGGTATGTCATAGATTGATTGACCTACAGTGCCGCAACCCCGGAGAATTGTGAGGCATATACACTGCATACCTGGAGCCGCTCGCATATCGATCCTTATAACTCCTAACAACTCGAGTTCAACTCCCCTGTACTTGTACTTGCGAGAAAAGAAACACAGATGCACAACAGCTCCGAATTCATTTTGTACAATCTATACTTTGATTTACAAAGACTTTGTCTGTGTGTTGATTGTAAGATTGATCCGTCGTCCTATTACTGCAAGAGCAAAGAGACTGAAAAATGCTGTTGCGACGACAAATGGCTTTCTTAGGTGGGAAGCCAATGGCACAGAATAGGAAACCTGCGTTATGTGAGAATGGGTTTCTGAATCATGTATAGATGTAACACGCACGTAGATATTTTGAGCGTGGATAATTGTCAGATTTTTGTACTCAAAGGTTAATTTCGGGCGACCGATCGAATCGAGGTATGTGACATGGTTCGTTAACGAGTTGGAGATGGCCGAGAAGGGAGTCGTAAACGTAACGTCACTGATAACAAGTTATTCGTTGACCTCATAGTTCAGGAATAGATAGGTACTCACGTAGCGCCCTCAGGCAGAATCACAGAAACTTCAGCGTTGTTGACCACTGCACCAGGAATACCAGTCATGACGGGTACCTCGACGATGTATTTTCCAGTCGACCTGTCGTATACTGCCGAATCGCCTAACGGCGCGTCCCATCCAAGAGTAAACGAATAGTTCCATCCCCCCAAGATGGGATAGCGAGGGCGCAATTCTAGAATGCTATACTTGTTGTTACGTGCACCTTTGGGTGCAGAGGGTGCAAGCCTCAAGCGAGATGTGGAGACATTGCCAATGAGATCGTAGTAGTATGTGTTGCTGATTCCCGGTGGAAGGTGAAGAGTGAGGGCAGGTAGAGAATGAGGGGCAGGCTTTTTGTAAAAAGACTGCGTTTGGTGCTCCAACCGCGAGAAATGTCCTTTCAACCTAGCGTCGGGTGCACTCAGTGGTTGACATCTATATCAGAAGATACAATCTTACACAGGTCCAGCGTTGTGAAGCGTTACATCATCCTGGATGTTCAAATTGTTCCCCCAATGGCTGATTTCTGCAGAACGGGAAAGTTTGCTGACTTCTAACACAGGTTGTTCATGGTAATAGTGAACAACGACTGGCTGTTGATATTTCTTGATGAATTGTTGGTTTGCTGAAGGAGGGAGGTTGTTGTAGGGTCCATACGTCACGGATGCTCCCTGTTTGGTTGCGGTAGCGTCGAGTGTAAATTCCTCTAAATTCTCTGGCGTGGTGTATGAGATGATGCGAGGTGCAAGAGCCCTTCATCAAGTTAAACAATCGCTGAAAAACGTCCGCACAAAGAAAACTTACTTGATTTTGGTGCGCTGAACAGTGGTAGGATATGGAGACAAGATCAAGAGGTCGCTCTCATATTTGAGTGCCTGCTCATCTTTCTGGGAGGCTTCAGCGGGCCATGGGTAGGTTGCATGGGTTTGGTGAGATTCAACGACAAGATTCAAGGTCGAATTTAAAGGGAGGGGTTTCTCCAACGTCACGTCCAGAAGGTGGCAATTTCTACAAGTGTTATGATGAGTGGTTAAAACAGTCTATGAAAACTGCGGATGTACCGTTTTGAGTCGAATTTGTAGTCAGAGGTAGGGAGCGAGGTTTGCTGTCCTTTTACGCGCACGTCAATCCAGCTCGTTTTGACTTTCTCCTCTGGTCCAAGGGCGATGGTATACACCTTTGCGTTAGACTGAGTAGCCTTTATCGCATACGTGGTTGTGACGTGGACAACGGCACCACCGAGTTCCACTGCGCGTACGATAGCAGTATTTTCGAAAGAATGGCTAGGAGACGCGAGTGAATTTGCGACTAGACTGAGAAAGAGAACAGAAATTGTACGCCAGCGCATTATGGCGGAATGAGAAAGGCAAATCCGCAGAAATCACTTGTTAACGTGTCCCATTCTATTTTTAGTAACACTGTATGTATGTATTATATTTTCTTCACCATCCCCATGTTGGTGAAGGATTTCGTATGGGCGTATTTTCACGAATGAGAGAGGCACTAACAATTTTCCGTATTCGCCTATCCCGGTCCTCTTTTTTCTTCTCCTCCACCGTCTTACCCTCCTTCAATACAACCGTGAGCTTCGAGTTGGGATGTCTTTGAACCCCCATCCGACCACGGCCTTTAGGTTCAAGCCTTTTGCCACCCATAGGGCCCACTTTCGGACCTTTGGATACCCAAGCTTCCGCTAGAGTGGGATGAATAATGGATTATACTTCCCGAAAACAATGTCAACGCACCGACAACGAGTTTTCCCTCGTTGAGTCTCTTATATCGAGACGCATGGTCCCTCGCAGTGGCAAGCATGTTCATAATACGGGTGCTGGCGCGTTTCTCACTAAACTGCATCTGAAGAATAGCAGAGTCGATGGGTTTTCCGGCAATTTGCCGACCGAGCATGTTTAACTTGCGATGAGAGATTTTGAAATTAGCTGTTGAGTACTTGTGCTGTTCCAATGGTCAGATCGAATTTCAAATGATCACGACGACGGGAGGCGGCTCACTGAGTCCGGTTTAGGTTTGAATGGTTTTTTAGGAACATATCTTGCAGCTGATGCGGGTGCACCAGATTTTTCGCCCGCCGCCGGACGCGGTGTTGGTGCAACAGCTGCTTCAAAAACGCTACGGTTACCATCCTCCGAGGCTTGCTTCTTGCTTGCGTCAACTTCTTCCTTTGTTGGCTTTTCTCTGACCGATGGAACAAGTTTTTCCTTTACCCAGTTCAATGGATTGAGGAAACTTGCGCTAAAAGCAAAGTGTAAGCATCAAATGAAAAAGCATTTAAAGAAGGAGCGTACTGGCGTCGGGCTTCCAGAGGGAACCGTGAGCTACTAGCGTGCAAGGCTATTGGACGGGCATTCCTTCCAACTATTTTAAATTGAATTTTGAGTCGTAAGGAAGTTGAGAAACACTGTGACGGACCATTTCGCAAACTCAAACCGCTCTGCATGGCGGTAGAGAGAAATAAATGTGTGACGCAAGTATGTCACACACACATGCCGTGACTTCCTGCCCTTGACGTGGAGGAAACCTTACCCAACGTCCACGACAGCGCGTTTACTCGAATATGATTTTACTGCTGGGAACAATATTCAAAGTCTCTCTCTTACTGATCAATGCCATTGCCGTCCTGAGTGAGGACCGATTTCTTGCTCGGCGTGAGTCTTCACCTCCCCCATTGCTACCTAATACTAACCAGTTTCTGCATCTTCTAAAGTTGGTTGGGTGTCCGGAGCACAACAACCAGGATTTGAGCAAAATGGCTATGGTGCTGCGCAAGCGGACATTGGATTAAAAGCACGGCTCATTGACCTTATTAGCGCGGTACGGACACTTATGCGGAGTAAGCGCTTCCTACCTCTTTTTCCTCTCAAGTGATACCTAACTATTCTTCTAGTACCCCTCATAGGCGCAAATATCATTGTTATTATATACGAGCTCCTGCTTGGATGACCTTACTATCTGTCGTCAAGAGATTGCCAGTATAGACTACGACAAACGTCAGTCAAGCTAGCCCTACCGAATCTCGAAGCAAAACTCGAACAACCCCTACTTCGCATTCACTCTGTCATACTCGTCATTTATCTGCCTTACAAAGTCATTCGCTGTGTGTCCGTTCTTGGAGATGTCGTCAGCATTTCGGCATATATTATCACCTTGGATGAAGAGGAACATACGTCGCATTTTTGCCATGTACCGTCATGAATGCAGACCTGTCTCGCGTTAATGAGAATTGTGCAGCTTTTTCTGTGATGCTACCGTGTCAAGCGAAACCTGGCAGAAATTAAGGATTGGACATACGTGATGCCAAGTTCCTTGCCTAAAACGACGCTCTCCTTCAAGAGACTTACGCCTTCTTTCCCCGTTCCACTTCCATCGGCACCGATGCAACTTGCAGCTTTACTCTTCTCCCAATCAATTCCAACAGTTTGAGCACACTTCAAAGTCAAGTCGGGGTCGCCAATTCTGTTGCGGCCCTCGTAGTTCTGACATTGGACAAATTGCCACCAAAATGACGGTTCATGCTTGGCAATGCACAACTGTTGGACATTTCCTGCGCATTCCTCTGGACCATGTAAGCATTTGACACCGAAAATCTCCTCCTCTCGATCAAGTCTTTGTTGCAATATAGTCAGTTATTTTTATGGTTATGACGACGACATACTTGGCAACGTAGACCATGGAAAGATCAATTTTGTCAGAAACCTTTGGTAGGACCTCGTTGAAGACGTTCTCGCACAAAAGAGCGTCAGGACAACGACTCATGACTCCCAGTTGAACGGGAACCTTGACTTCACTAAAGCTGGGGTATCCTGCGCGGTTGAGGGCGAACAAGGGTGAAAAACGGAGTGAATTAGCTGCAAATGGTGCAACTAACAACAAGTGTAAAAGAGAGAACCGCATAGCTGTAAGCAATAGTGGGAGAAAGGAGAAATTGTATTTAAATTGCTAACAACAGATTAAAGTATGCACCATCTTGCGTCATTTATTATCACGTGATGATTAAATTACTCTGCAGCGTCCCATATTTCGCGACCTTCAGGTTCTGGAGGTGGCACGAAGAATGGGCATCGTGTTTTAAAAGCTGTTAAAGCATCAATTAGAGACAGATAATACAATATATCCCTCACATACCATCCACAGCTCGTCTCCGGATTATGGCCTCAACTCTAAGCTCATTGCGGACTTGCGTGCGCTTAAATTCAAGTTGATGACCTCAGGTTATCGTCGATGCAAGTATTAATCCTTACCTTTACCTGCTCTTCGTATATATGGCCCTGCACCTTTCGCTTTGCTTTGCTGTCCAGCGTCTCGTCTTCGACTACGCTCCGTTTCTCGTTCAAAGACTGGTCAACAACGTGCACGCAGTACTCGACTAGTTCGGTCCTGCGCTTCCAATTTCCTGTGCGTTTGTTATCTATCAACCATACTTGCTTACACGCACCAACGACTATATCAACCTACGAGTTCACGCCAGACATTTAGACACGCTCGATTTTGTATGTTTTCTGACGAATTATCATGTCTGTCCTTGTCACGACTCGCTGCATTCGCTCTGTTGAGTCTCATTGTTATTGTATCGTCTAATCGCCGATACTCTCGTAAGATTTCTACGATCTAAATTCAGCAACCTGCCGAAAACTAGAGGAGAGGTACGTGAAGATTGACCTTTGAATACGGACAAGTCGTGGCATGTCGTTGGTTCAACATGTACGATTTGAGGCGACTGAGGAGACTGTATTGCTAGGCTTCCGAGCTGAGGAGTTTTGGTTGGCATTCAAATATTCACCCACGAAATTGTTGACTTGGTGGAAAAAGT